>JANJPG010000293.1:0-12258 GCA_030407185.1 Lipomyces yarrowii
CCGCTAGTCAACGCTTTCCTAACGCGCAGCACTAAAACAGGATATTGTTCCATTCTCTTTTCTGATTGCTCCGATAACTTGGAGTACGCTCTTAATACTCATAATCCGACAATGTCCGCCAGTCAGCCCCAAGCAGGGGAGCTACGCAAGAAGATCGTGGTGGCAATGACAGGCGCTACCGGAGCAATACTGGGAATCAATTTACTCATTGCCCTTCGCCATCTTAATGTCGAAACCCACCTGATCATGTCCAAATGGGCCGAATCAACCATCAAATACGAAACGGACTACCATCCTTCCAATGTCAAGGCTCTTGCCGATCACGTCTATAATATCGGCGATATGGCAGCTCCCATATCCAGTGGATCGTTTCACACAGATGGAATGATCATTCTGCCTTGCAGTATGAAGACACTCGCAGCGATAAGCTCCGGGTTGTGCAATGATTTGATTTCACGGGCCGCAGATGTGATGTTGAAAGAGAGACGAAAATTGGTCCTGGTGACCAGAGAAACACCATTGAGCGATATTCATTTGCGGAATATGTTGTCTGTGTCACGGAGTGGCGCGATAATTTTTCCACCTGTGCCAGCGTTTTACATTAGACCTTCGTCGGTTGAGGATCTGGTCAACCAGAGTGTAGGGAGAATGCTGGATTTGTTCAACCTCGATACGGGAACTTTTGAACGATGGAGCGGGTGGAAAAAAGATTAATAACGTAAAGCTTCTCAGAAGATTTTACTGATTCTACACCGCCATCTTGATCAAAGTCAAATTCTTGTTATGCGAGACACAAGAAAGCCAATCCCTTAGGGTTAGGGTTAGAACTTAAGAAACGCTTAACGAAAGTCTATCTTGTCGGAATTTGACTTCGTGGAACTACCAGAAAGGCTACTTGCTGTATACTAGGAGTAAAGAAGTTAGTGAGAGCAAATTACTTTTGCTGAGATAGCTAGCATTAAACATTACGAAAACTTAACATCTAACACTATACATATAGTGGCGGTTATCTCTATATATTATAATATAAAAATACAATATCTGTTGATTCTCTATCGGATATACACTATAATATATTTTCATAATAGCCCTTGAAATTCTAATAGCTTACATTTTAAACATCATTCATTATCACCCTTAATAGCAAGATCTCTTCATTATATCTCAGAACAGTCATTTCCCTATCATTCAGAATTTGTCGAACATCGCTTTCTAGTATTTCACAGGTGGGTGTAAAGGGCTAAGAGTTTAAGTATCTAACAAGTAGCTATATTAATTACAAAAGGATTCGATAAGGGAAAAGGAGAAGTAAAAAGGGAACGGAAAAACTACACGGAAAAACTTTTACTCGGTGGTCACGTGAAGGCTAGTGGCAGGCCAATGGAAATCGGCGAAGGCGCAGCCAAGCCACACTGGGGCGTATCCCTAGACAGTGGGATTACTGCCAGGATCGCAGCGCAGGAGTAATGAGTTCCCACATCAGGCTCGTTTCCATAGATAACCTAACTAAACGCCATTTTCATATTTAGGCTCATTTATCCAAACAATCCCAGGCAGATAATAACACTCATATCATCCAACCATATATCATTTCCTTGAGATGTAACAGCATATGGTCTACATTCTACTCTAACTCATACTCATTCTGCTACATAAACACCATCTATTTCTACGCCCTTCTCCCCTGCGAATTCCACAACATCCCATAATCCATTCACTCGACGTGACATCAACAGGAGCTTCCAGCACTGGTTGATCACGGTTCCTGGTAGGAGGAATTCTTAAAGAGCTTATCTTCTCAGACATTTCTCTTCTTTTCAAGTAATAAAGCCACTACTTTATTTGATCAATACCAGAAGAGAAGAAATAATAGTCTTATTCTCCCTGAACTTATCCTTCAACCTCTAGCCTCTAGTTTTTTGATCTGTACTTGCCTTTGTACTCAAGAACAGAAAGAATATCAACTTCCATTCAAGAGACCTAAATGCAGAGTACAATACAAGATCAGCGCCCTTTAATCCCTTAGAAAGCTATAGCTTTACTGTTTCCAAGTTATATAACATAGAAATGAGAGTAGTAGATTCCAAGGACACATCCTAGACATTATTAGAACAGCGAGCACGTCCCAAAATACTGGAAGTTATTTTGCATAACTTGAGTTATAAATTCTTCCTCAGACATGAGATCCTTTAAGCCATATAAGAGGCAATGACTGGGGCTGAACAATTCTATTATCTGGGCTTATTGACCCTGCTGGCTCAATTATATAGAGGTTGTAGATTAGCATAATTCTTTTATTTTTAGTGATAGTCCGAATTTCATGTTCATAGTCACTATAAAACACTATCTACTGAATTGCTAATTTACTTTGCTTGCTCCAATTAAATTCCACTTTCTATTTATCATATTGGACAGTAAAGTATCCTCCCTTGAATTAATATAATAAATACACCACCAAGGACATAATTTGATTTTCTAATCACAGAGTATCAACATATGTTTGCAAAACAAGCTGGATGGACCAGAGTAAACCTACATAGAATAATCCATCAGTACATATTTGTGGCTACAAATCTTGTATTATATATTTCTTACATTCAACTTATATAATTCTGCGCTAAGCTTTCTAAATCCTAAATTATTTTAAGTTTCATCACTTATACTCAGAATTAGGATCTGCTCAATATTTTCAATAATACCAAAGTCGGCAGGACGGAAGCTAATTACAAAGTGACCAGGGTCTATCCTACCCTAGCTCATCTATAATACAATTATGCTTCTCAGCATACTTGCCTTCAAAAAAGATAAGAACAGGACGTAGCTCATAGAATGCCATTCCCTAATCAAGATTAGACTCTTACTAAGGGCATGTCGGAAACTTCGGTTATCTGACCGTCGAGTATAGCTAGGATAGCTATTAACAGGCGAAGTTAATAGGCTTCTGAGATTCGAAAGGCTTTAAGAAAGCAAAGTCTTATAGAAACAATAGAATATCCTGTTCGATAGAAGAACATATACTCAAGTTATCGCAGTTAATTCAAGACAGTAAGAGAAAACTAAATACATGGTAAATGAGCGTTCTTATATACCCCTTCCGTAGTGTTCCCTTCAGTCCTTCTGCCATGATGGCTCACAGTCCCATCATACCCATTGCCCTGACGGGTATCTTGTACACACTTTTACTGGTTTAGGACTAGCGTCATGCGGCGTAGTACATACTCCGTTCCGTTAGTGTTGCTTATCGATTGGCTGTGACGTTCTCATTCTTGTAAAGGCGGAATGCCGAATGTTGCTGGGAATAGCTTCAGCTGAAGCTACGGCCTAATCTATGTGGCTAAATCGGGCAATCTTCAATAATCTTGACTTGACGATTTTGATCCCAAAGACCATATTTGCTTCTTGACAGCTTCAGAAAGCGGTTGGGTGAATGAGGAGCTGGGATAGCAATGGCTAGTTCGAATATTTGATTAAGAAACTAGAAAAAAGGTAGTATGAGGATATCGACTCTTGATTCTTGATGGCCACGGCTCATATCTCTATATGAAGTTTATAAACTTTGTCATTTGAATAAGATTTTATTAGGAATCTTTCCTGCTTATACAATGCATACTTTACAGCATCTTGATGTATTCTTTTTTGCGCTGTTATCTTGAGCCTATTCTAACAAATTAGAACAGTTTATTTATCAAAGTCAAGGATATAGCTGTCTCAGAAAACAAGACTTTTTTCGGCTTTTTTGGAGCAGTTGGAATACGTCTTTTACACCTCAAAATATTGAATCCGGCCAAAATACTGGTTCTGCCCATTTAATCCGGAGATCGTTTTGCAATGTTTTATGAAGAAACTGGAAAGCAGGCCATCATCTAGTGAATCTTCAGCTTCAATACTTAAAGCAGAAGATTGGAGATGTATTTGATTGCTTCTAAAGGAAGTAGTTGTTGATTTTAATGATCAAAAGACTAAGAAGCTTAACGGTATGATGATGTCTCTTGCAACCGGGCTTATTCTGCTTAGAATGTGTTGCTAAGGCCTAGAAAAAGCACTTATTAACGAGCAGAAGCGTCATAATTGGAAGAAACTTTTACTACTCACGCTTCCTGGCGAGAACGACGGTGGTGCAATATTTTTTAGTCCTCAAAAGGTTTAGCGAGCCCGCGATCTTCAATTTCAAAAGATCAGGAGATTCTTGACGCATAGGCTTAAAAAGAGGATAAAAAGCTTCAACAACGCCTTATAAAAGAGAAAAAAGAGCGTTTGAAGGCTGAGAAAGCCGAGATTTGTCAAAAAAATCGAGAAATCCGTCAAAATGAGGCAGCAGAAAGCAACGCCTTAAGGCTTAGAAAAACCTCGCATGTAAGCTTGATCTACAGCTTCAAAATGATATAAAATCAATTCCGAGCACTCCCGCGAAGCAAAAGAACTGCTTTCCAGCAAATTTCATCAAGAATGAGGCTTCTGGGGCCTCTGAGCGTGCTGATGAGCCTATTCCGACAATAAATTGTCGCGGTCGCCAAATACGCCTTCCAGTACGTTTTTGCGACCAATTGATTTGCCTAATAGCTTCTCCGTGGCTGATTTACTACTACTCCATAGATTTTCTAATTATTTAATACTATATGGTGTTGAAAAGCTTCAAAATATTATATTGTATATACTCATAAAATCGTACGGCAGATGGTAGCGTGCGGCAGGCGGTGTACTGTATACAACGAGCCATTCGTGTGGCTAATTCCCTTGAAGTCGGAATGATTGGAATCAACACAGGGTCAATCAGATCCTGCCTTGCCGTATGTGAACTTTTCTATATCTTTCCTGCGAAAGACTGACTTAACTTGGGTCTACAGTACACCTAGTTTTGGTGGAGTGAAACAGAGTGGGTTTGGGCGTGAGGGCAGCAAATACAGGATTGATGAGTACCTGGTGAAGGCTTTGACTATAGGTGGATATCCCTGATAACTACAATGAGGTAGACCAGTATTTTTCCCCCGCGGTTTAATACTTTCATATCAGGATACAAATTCAACAATGTCTCTGGATGTGGAATGCAAACACAAGTACTGCAACTAAACCCGGGCTTTTAGGGAAAGACAGAAGGTGAAAAGAAAATGATCTAAATCTCAGTGAACAACATTTGCTGAAATGAACCCAGCTTACATGAGCTCCACTGGTGCAGTCATAATGAGCTACCATTCCAAGTAGATGTTAATATTGTTTCTCCTCATTTTACAGCTGTATTGAAAACTTTTCCTAGAAAATCCAGGTCCTGATCAGTCATAAATTCTCCTAAATCCATGGCAGGTAATGGGTTGGCGGATTGAGTATTAAGGAAGTCGCTTGTGTGGCCCGAGAGCAAATTCGACAGACCAGTGTTATTGAAACTTAACTGGTCCAGATCTATAGGGAACACTAATTAGCTTTGCGATACCAACGAAAAATGCATTTCTCTGACTTGTTTATCTTGATATTTGCCATTGCTCGCCAAAATCACGTCGATAAAAAAAAATAGAAAATTGAGGGGGTTTGACATACCCAAAGCATTGAGCACCAGGGAAAGCTGTGAAAGGTATTCAATACATCGTCCTACCACACGATTTCCATAATCAAGTCGGTGCAAAGCTTCGATTGCCTTGTCAAGATAGGGACGAGACTCATCGACCACACTCCACGCTGACGGATTGGCTTCGCGCTCTCTGGAAGCAGCCACGAGGGAGCCGAAAATTACCAATGCAGCATTGAATACTTGCATATCGTCAGCGATCTGTTATGTTGAGGGTTGAAGATATTCAAGAATTCTTTACTTACTGTAATATAGTGAATAATTCCACGCGCCCAAAAGCTCGCGATGTGAAAAAGATGCTGTCGTAATGCTGTGGGCTATGGAGATGATGGAAACAGCCGATTCAACGCAATTCTGCACGCTTGCGATATCCATCTGCATAATGATACGTTTATCCTGGTCACACATATCGCCGGTACTCCAAAAGGCTTCCAGGAAGCTCTCCAGTCGAGGTCGATGTAGCAGGATCCGTAGATTATGGTAGCGCATAGAGAGGACGATATTAAAACGATGAACGATGAAAAAGCGGGTATTCATTTTCGTTACATCTTCAGGGGTCATCAAGTCCTGTTGAATTTGCAGCCCTAAAGAAGGCAGGAGTTTAGTTCGCCATTGACTGAGCTGGTGCTGCCCATCGAGAATATGCGATATCCAGTCTGAGGTGCTGATTGAGCTTTTAAGACCAAGATTGTGTCCATAACATAGGTCCAACACTTTGTACAATATGGCATATAATTGTCTGGATAGCATTAGTTGCTATAAATAAGGGAATATCAGTCAAAGCTCACATTGCAGCAGCATAAAAAGTACCGTCAAATTGGGGAGAAGAAGCATTTTCATCGACGGAGTTTAACATGTGGATATCCTTAGAAGGCGCATCTAATTTTATGTATGACTCAGGAATTGAACATGGGCGACCGAAAGTCATAGCGAGCGTTCTGACCCAGCATTAGTAAGATCTTTTCGAGAATCCGAAACTTTACTCACCGATCCAAGAGCACACAACCAAACCAGGTTCGTTTCCGAATTTCGCATTCCAGCGGAGAATATCCTTGATTTGCATCGGGCGAATGTAAACCTAGCTGATACGCCGCAGATATAGCTAGTCCATGGGTGGTCCACGCTTGAACTGACTTTTGGGTCCCTTGCAGATACTGCCCTAGTATCAAAAGATATTGCACTTGTTTTGTCATGTCAGTAGAGAACGGACCGAAAGAAGCTTGAAGCACAGGAGAAATATTAGCCTTTACCTACCCATCTCAAGGCTTGCACTACGTTTGGAGTCTCTGTCGCAAAGACCGTTGGCTCTTTGATAATAAACATCAGACTCTTTAATGCGATCCTCTGGAGAAATCTCATCTTTGGCTGACAGGCTCGCAGATATTGCAAGCACTATGTTAAATAGCCCGAGCCAAGTCCGGCTGATTTTGTTGAATCCTTCGCGCCGCATCTGACTATATGTCTCACGGAAAGAGAGTTCATGGATGAAAGGGAGTAGCTGACCTGTCTTCTGGAAATACTGGTCAATCAAATTCCAGGCCCGATCTTCTGGCGGTAAAGCATATATGTTCACGAGTGTCGGGGCGGGAGACAGGCCAGACATGGCCGCTTCTTCAAGTGATGGAGCTCGAGAGCGGGTCACGCTCACGACGCCACCAGGCCTTTGTATTGGTGGTGATATTTCCAAAAATGATTCGCGGTCGGAATTCGCCATTGCCATCGCTCGAGATATGTATCCCATGAAGGCGATGTTGGATGAAGAACCTACTCAAAATCAACAATCCCGTGAATCTTTCTGGTTGACGCAGAATGCATACCGAAAAAGCCGCACTCTTCCTCGTCGGTAAATCTCATCGCACCCATCCCATCTATAGAATTCTCTGAGTTGTCGACCTCTCCCATTACAGATACACTGTAGCTTCTCGGTCTGCAGGTGTTGTCGCGTTGCTGCTCCGGAGCTACAACTTCGGTTGGCAATTGTAGATCTGCGGTAATTACTGGGCCCTGCGGATGTGCTTGCTGAAGCTGTTGGACTGTTCTCTCAACTTCTCGTAATCTTTTTTCCAACTGAACGATGTACCTGACTTGATCACTATGCTTTCCACTGACTCTTAGGTGAAAAGAAAAGATACCTCTTGCCCACTGTAAGATTGTTCGGAGACCCATCCTCGGAATAGAGGCACTCGATTCGGAGTTCCGTGCACAGAGTGCAAGGATTATCACCGCTGCACTTTTATGTTCATAGGAATCAGTATTCGGTCTCCAAAACATGCGAGGGAAACAAGGGAAATGGAAACCGAGCAGTTGTTCTAACATCTGCTCGACATGGGGCTGACTTTGCTGCGTCAATTAAAACATACTCGGGATTTCCGTTGGCGGCATGAACTGCAGGCAGAAGTAACCCTCCGCCGTTTAGGTCGCTGTAAAGGGGACGGCATTAGATAGAATCACTTCGTTGTCATTCAAAGTCGATGAATTGTACGAGTAAAGCTCTGCTAACGAATCCAAACTCCCACAAAAGTTTGGCAAGGAGATAGGATTGAGCGACCCAATTTATTGGGGTCAGATATGGTGCGGAAAACTAAGTCGCGCCAAAATGTACTACCCTAACCCTACGCCATAGGTTAATGCCACCCTAACCCTGATATTTACTGCGTTCTCATTGGTCATACGGCTTTCTTGCGTTGCTTTCTGCTCTTATAGAATGCTTTGATCGAGGAGCCACGACGTAAACCACTCGTAAATATTAAAATACCAAGGCTGCAGTAAGGAACCCTGATTTTTAACAAAATAACCTACTAAATTAGGTTTTAGTAATCCCAATAAGGCTAGTGACATGCCTAAATAGGAATAGCTCATTTAGTACCCTTGCCCAATTGAAAGTACTCCGGCGACAACCGTGAGCAACCACCATAGTTAAGTCCCAATGTACCCACGTCACTATGGTACCTGCAAGAACTCCACCAATTATTAATTAAACAAATTAATACTGCGAAAGACTGTAGTAAGGATTACTTTTAACATGTTAATATATTTTTTCAACCAGGTTAAAATCGTTTTGGTGGTGTTGACATAATTTGTAGGGCACTAGAGTACTGTGGCGCGACTTAGTTTTCCGCACCTACGTGGGGCGAAGGATTTTGCAGACGCTCGGGCCCTTGATGTAATCTTGTGACCAACGGAAAAGAAAGGGATCAGATCATACTGCACACTGTGGCCAAGTTGACCCTGCTAGGCAATTCACTTGGTTCTTGTGGGTGACTAATCTTGTCTACGTATTTCAGACAAATCGTCCCGACCGACTTCAGTTGATCATGCGCTTTGTGGATAATACGTTCCTCAGAACCAGTCAGAAAATACGAAAAGTCTCTTATTCAAATACCACACTCAGACATCTGGTCTAATATCCAGAGACAAAGTGGAGTATGTAGGATTGGAACAAAGCGATGAACATGATGCGGGGAAATACAGGAGCATAGCGGCCATTTTCCCTCACTGGCTTTGTAGAGGATACAGGATTCCGTAACACTAAAGACAGAATGACAACGAGTTTTTCCAGTCTGGTCGATGTGGGTGAGTAAAACCGAGCGTCGCGTCTTAGCTGCTCCAGAGGATAGAATTTTGGCTCAAACCCCTTATCCGATTGGCTGGGATAGGCGCCATCATATGAGGGCGGTATTCTTCGGAATCCATGACTCGGCGGTAGACTATCGAGATTACGATTGACTTGTACCCGCACCAACCGTCTACCCACACTGCTACGCGCTGTGGGTACGCTACACATAAAACGTCAATTTTGACCGGAATAGCTTCAAACA
This sequence comes from Lipomyces yarrowii, assembly GCA_030407185.1. NCBI lineage: Eukaryota > Fungi > Ascomycota > Lipomycetes > Lipomycetales > Lipomycetaceae > Lipomyces > Lipomyces yarrowii. The sequence goes on from JANJPG010000293.1 coordinate 9,376, forward strand.
ACGTATGTTAATCTACCCTCCACTCAACTGGAGTCTCTAACGGTGGACGTATGCCTAGCCAAGTATGTTCCGGATAACGATCAGGTATTTCAACTTCCTCCAGCGATTCCTGGTGGCGTAAACGCGTATTATCTAAAGGCGTCTTTTGAGCCTCACGGTGGCGGACACTTCGGTGGGATTATTGTCGCCGGGTACACGTGGGTGGATTAGGAATGTTAGTTCGATAGTTGTCTTACTTCTCAGGGGCTGGACCCCTCGGGCTGGATTTTTATATGCATTTTTCTGAAAGAGGCCGTTCTCAGATAGAAAATAGCATCGGACTATATCTTCAATTTTGATGTTCATTGTCTCTCATCTGATCTCCTCTTTTCTCAACATATTACAGCACGAAACATCATAGATTTGCTGAGAATACATTAGCGCATATCGGACGTAACTGATTTCAAGAATTACACGCTTGATGTCCCGATCAATATTACCGTGTCGTCGAGTGCAGAGCTCCTCTTGTGCAACCCAAGAGTGTCAAAACGCGTCTTTTGAATAATTTCAACAATGACACTGAGACTAAGCAAAACTGCTAAGAACAATTCAGCTCAATTCAGCTCGTAAGAGTTCGCGTTGACATCAAAGATTCCCATGGCGATCTCACTCTTACCAAGAGCAGGTTAACAGTTCAGATATGCAAGCCAAGTTCTAACCCTTGATGGACACAAAACTTGTAGAGCTTTCAAATCGCGCCTCTTTTCTCTTTCTTTTCTTCTTTTCAAAGACAGGAATCTCAATAGGTCTGTATACAATAGCAATATTCATAAACTTCTTTACATAGTAATAGGCCACTTGCCAGGAATCTCGCTGTTAGGGCTGCTCGCGCAAGGTCCCATCACGCACGGTGAATATGAGTGAGGAACATGTGGCGCTACACTGATCCGAAAATCTATACGTAGATAGAAATCATCATATCATTCACCCGGTTTCTACTAAGCGAGCCTTTTAATTTACAGAGGATTTAGGCAACTTAGCTTTTCTAAAAAGGTTTATGTTAATTTGATTATGTCTCGTACTTTCGATATCAAAAGAGACTTAGTACACATGGCTGGTCTCGTCAATCTAAAGAAATGCGCGCCTCATGTTCTCCAATGATATGAATCTAGAGAATGAGAGCCTATAGCGAGGAGCGAAAGTGCCTTTCTAGTTTTTGCCGGCACCTTGAAAGATGGTCTTTAATTCGCTTGCAGGACAATCGACCATTCCTGCAAGTAACATATAATATAGAAACTCAAAGCTACATTACATATCCTTAAAAGTTGACAGAAAAAGTATTTGAACCCGGAAGCAACCATAGCATGTGAGAAATAGTCATCCTCCACTTACAGAGTGTGGGTGGTTTCTCAACTTCTAGCCTAGTGTAGTCTGAGTTTTTGGTCTCACCATCGACTCCACTCCAGAGGAGGCACGTGTGCTGTGGCGAGCGGGGGAGTTTGAGTTATTCTTGTTGTCACCTTGTTTGAGGTGTTTTCTCATGTATATATATATATAGTCCTGAATGTCCGTGAGACTCTCACTGGCTATTGAGGCAAATAGACTAGATTCTCGGCTCCCCTTCCGTCTTCCTTTCTCCCACGTCCATCCAGTCCATAGATACATATATTCCCCACAATAGCAATCATTCCAAACAGAAAATCCGAGCTGCGGACAGCCAAAAAATCATTCCGTAGCCATTTCGTTGCAGCATCGTCTAGAAATTGACGAAGACTTTCTTTTACAAGGCTTGCGCAGCAGCTTTTCCAGCAAGTCGACCGAATGTGAGACAACGAAGTGCACTGTTGCATGGTGGGTCTATAACAATTGTCAGTATCGTATGAGGTTTTGGGGGGCTGGTTAAAAACTTGTCGCAGCGGAACGTTCGTAAGAACCAGTTCTCTCTGGAACATAGACCAACATACTCTATTTGATTGTCAGTATGATATAAAGAGAAACGAAACTAGAAGTTTACCTCATTATAGTAGAATCCGCTGAGTTCGCCAGCGCAGTAAAGACCTGAATTACACATTCATGCAATTAATAACGTGCAAACAATATAAACACATTGTTTATATTCAGTAGGGTCAATTCTCACCTGGAATAGGGTGACCAGTTGTAGAAATCACTCGGGAATTAAGATCAACTTTCAAGCCACCAAATGTAAACACAACCTTCGCAGTCAATGGGTAACTTGAAGTTCGTTAGTAACAAATCCTCATTGAGCACTTCCGGAGATTTTGAGCACATCTTACCCGTAGAATGGTGCCACTCTGATCGGATTTGCCCAGTTAGTCTTGTTGGGCGTCAGACCGTTGGTCCTTTTACCGTCAAGAACCACGGGGTCGAATTCTTTGTTATCAATCCTGTTACCAGTCAATGAAACGATCTCTAAGATCTGCTATAGCCCCCGCTTACGAAGAATTGTACTCATCCAAAGTCTGCTTCAACTCCTGAGGATTGAGGCCAAGCTTTTCAGCAAGGTCTTCGATTGTGTCACCCTCTTCTGGTTCCAGATCAGTTGTATCGTAAACCCAGCCCGGTCTGAAGCGGTCCATGATTGAGGCGTCGGTGATGCTTCGGTTTCAGTGAGTTAAACGGACCTAAATAGATGTGGGACTCGCTGGCTTACAAGTACGCTTTTTGATTTTGATCTAATATTCCAAGATGAGTAACTGTGCCTTTGGACTCTCAACTGCTTCTGTTAACTCACCTCGCCATGTCTCGTAAGCGATGACTTCACAAGTCGCAAAAAGCCTACATTTGTTAGTCTAGAACCGGTATTTCTTATAAAATATACGTACGATCGATTGCCTTCGTCGTAAAATCGCTTGGAGTGTCTAAGTAGATGATGACATGAGTCTT
>JANJPG010000294.1:0-12233 GCA_030407185.1 Lipomyces yarrowii
CCTTGAAGACCCAACATTATGAGCTCGTCTGCCAACTCGATGGCATTGTCATGCTTTCCACTGGCGTCAAAGTTGCGCATTTTCGAGATTTGAGAGTCCAGTGTACTTGAGTCATTCTCGAGCTGTGCAAAGGGTTTGAAATTCAATTCTGTTTCTTTCGTATGACCTATATCACTAGTCAGATGTACGTTTACCATTGTTACCTTCAGGCGTCCATACGTTCTTTGACACGGTACTGCTCTAGAATCTCAAGTGCGTTTGCAACTATTGCTTTGCTCTTCAGTTGGAGTGGTGCATCTATGAAATCAAGTGGTAGCCGTCCAACCGAATTCACCGGATAGTCCAAGCCAATCAGATAGGACTGATTGCCGCTAAGTTAGCATATGCCGTGACATATTTTAGATGATTTCTTATTACCATTAATGCGGCCGTGTCAGCCTGCTCCACATCAACTCGCTTGACTGTGTCCAAATCCCAAGGACCGGAAAACTCATCATGTCCAGTTGGGTTACTAGTATCCGGTTTCGCCACTCCTGCACCCCACGCGACCAATGGCGTTCTTGTATTGTCGGGGTGTCCGTCACCGTGACTGCCCATGTCACTCATTCCATGATCAGCCGTGAATACCCAGGCGGTCTTGTCATCCTGATAAAACTCATCGACCATTTTCTGCAATTTTTGAATGCCAGTGTCGATGTGTTGAATATTTTTAAAGTACTCTATCGACTTTGGACGACTGACATGGCCGGCAGTGTCGATACCCAAGAGGTGAAGAAAAAATACAATTTTGTCTTGTCGCAAGGCCACATCTACTTCTGGATCGGTAGTCGCATTTCTAAATAGATCCTCAACCTTGTCAAAGACGTACGTATCCAGGTCTCGGGTATCTATTTTTTACATTATCAGTGTTGAACTCTGGGTTCCACCGGTAAAAAAGTACCAACCCTTGGTGAAATCTTCGAACTCATGGCCGTACATGTAAGTCACCACTCTATCTGGGTCAGAAGCTCCCATTGCAAACATTGGAAGAATATCTGGAGAGCCAAAAGACCAAGTGCGTCGCGACTGGTTGAATACGGAATCAAAGTCGACGGGGTTCTCTTTCCATCCTGCGGCCGTATCAAAATCTGTTCCGGAAAGCACTTTTGCACAGCATACCTTTGGTGACGGCGCTAACGTCCTCATAGAATCCAGCAATTATGGCTACATGTCCTGGACGCGACTCGGTCGGCATTCGAGTGTGCGAAACCCCAAAAGTTCCTTCGTTCAAAACCTTTGACCGAATGAATGGCGCCGCATATTCGTAAGAATCAGAAGTCGCATTGAATCGAGGCTCGAAACACTTGTCTGCTCTTAAGCCATCACCTATTATAGATCAATTAGCCCAGACCTAGTACAATAATATATTCGTGACGTACCAACTATTAGGAATAGCCGCTTTGCCGGAGCTTCCTCGGTGGATTTAAAATGTTGCATGCCATGAACCAACGGCGTTATGAAGTAAATATCAAAAATTGACCATAGATACACTAAATGGAAGAGGATACCAATAAACAGGACCGACTGTTTCCCTAACCGGTTCATGGAGCTCACGGCTGCCATCATTGCCAACACCGCAGGTATGCAAAAATTATACGTCTAAACAAATTTCAGGGCGAATCTCTATGCCTCACTTACTGCTCAGCTGTCATTCTAAGATGCCAAACAGCTAAATTGTCGACGAATTGAATGCTGCTGGTTCTGGGATTACGTATATGAAATTGAGACCCTATCGGCCCGCGAAACCGCGGACCAGCGCGGCTCCAAAGTGCCACCGTCTGTCCCTGCGAAATCAGTGAAATCTAGTGACATTTAACGCCGTAAATCCACATAATCGAACGTCAACCTTCATTGCAGGTACTTTTCGAAGAACAATGATGTGCACGCTATTGCCATGTGCTCGCGTTGTGGACGCGCAGTTAATTGTCTGGCTCAGGGAAATTTTATTGGGCTCGTTTACTTCCTACCTTTGAAGTTCCATTAAAGATATATTTCCGTTTGCATTGTATATGGCCAGGTCGTTGCATATGCAATCCGATTAGATTAATGATCAAAGACATCCGCTAATAAACTTCCCAAAAACAACCGCGCTCCTCCTGTCCATACATGCTACAACTCCGGGATCTAGGATACCTCTACTATAATTCCAATAAGACTAAATAATTTCAGGCGAGATCAGCAAACCCAAGCTCGTAGACAAAGCCCAGGGTGAGCTTCGCATGCTCAGCCATATGGTCGAAAGAAAGTCGGTCGATGGTGTCCCGGGTAGAGTGGATGAAAGGGTTGGAGTTGCCGAACGTGGATTCGATAACGAAGGCAGATGGGTAGCCAACCTTGGCAGCAGAGGCGTGGTCGGAGCAAGCGTAACCACATTCGGTTTCGACATATGGGATGCTGGCGTAGGAAACGATAACCTTCTTGATAAATTCAGTGAGCTCAGGGTGTACGAAATCGGTGATGACGCCTAGAGACTCGGGGAGGCCGTTGTCGAGAGTCTTCTTGACGAAGCCGGTCATGTCTTGTTGCAGCATGGCACCAACATTAATCTGACGCTTGGCGTACTCGGAAAAGATAGCTTGCGAACCAAGGAGACCGCCTTCCTCCGCAGAATACCAGTGGAATTCGACCGTATTGTTTGGCGCAAAGCCATTCTCGACGAGCGCGCGGAAGGTTTCAAGAATGGTGACAGTGCCAGATCCATCATCGTCTGCGCCGGGAGCCCCAAAGAAGGACGGGAAAATGAGATTTATCGAATCTTGATGGGCACCGACGACAATGGTACGATCCTCGGCAGTACGGAACTTTTTCCCAGGAATGCGAGCAATCAGAGAAGTTTGAGGCCAAGGATGATGAAATGGAAAAACGACAATGTCGGGGTTAGCAGCAGCGATTCCCTTGACAGTGTCAAAGAGCCATTGTGAACTCTCAGCACCGGTGGTTGATTTGTAATACCTAGTGTAGAACGACGTGAAATTCTCGAGATTGGTCTTCATGTTGATGGTACTGATATTGGCGAGGAAAGGAGTTGCTTGCTCGACAAAAGAGACGTTCGCAGGGAATGTAACATTGACCTCGACCTTGGGTGAATCATCGGCGTTGTCCGTAATATCAAAGAACTTTTTGCCAGCCTTTAGAAAGCATTAGTTTTGATTCAGTACACAGCAATAGCACTGGAGTTATGCATACTCGCTTTAACTGGAGCTTATCGGCCTCGGAGATCCACTGAGCACCAGCTTCTGTCTGGACAAGGCGCAACTCGTTCGGGTTGAACACGGTCTGGGTGCTGCGTTCAGAAAGAACATATCCGCTAGCAGCAGAGACTGCTAAACTTGTCACTACAATTGTTGAGAAACGCATGGCTGATTAGATGCAAAACGAAGATGACTGCGGGGCTAGTAAGAGACAGTAAAATTACGTGGACTCGTTGTTAAGTGATCTTCAGAACCCCCAAGGCATTAAGTTATGGCAGGTTCGACCCAAGTTAGGCATTAGTTCATCCGGGTGCGGCTTATCGCTGCGAAGTGCGAACAGGTCAGGGTCGAAGACTTTGGTCAAGCCCTAACCACTACCCTCCTTGATATTGTACTACACCAAACCCTCATAATTAATCATTAATTCGGTTATCGATTGCAGTTCGTTATACTACAACTGGAATTGTACTTGCAAGATTAAAATCAGACATTGTATCATTTGTGTGACATCTATTATAGAAAGGAATTCGTTGTACGAGACTCGTTATGTCGAGGATGAGGTTTCCAGTGGTTACTGGAGTATGATACGTGATTCTAGTAATTCTTGTCAAGTATTTTAGCATGCGATCGCATTCCCATGATTTCCGTGCTTATATTAACACTGCGACACTGAATCTTACTCTTCGGCCATCGCCAGCAGATCTATGTTGACGGTTCGCAAAGCTTCAACCGCCCACTTCGGAAACTTCTCCTTATCTCCACCATGAAGGGTGCAAAAGAAATTCTTTACGAACGCCGGAAATTCATCGCGGATAATAGCTTGTCGCGCTTCGCGCATTAAGTTAAGCTGGTAATGTACATTGTGGAGTGTCAGCATGTGCGCGCCGCTGGTCTCCTGTGACGTTCGCATTAGTAAAATAAGACAGCATAGACAAGAACGAGGTAAGGTGGCTTACTTTTGCTGCCAGGTGGTGAATCAAAGATCGGGTTATGCCCATTCCTCCGTTAGCCTTTGGAGTACAAATCGGACACGTGCAACCCTGTTCCACTGGACCGTAGTCTGTAGCGAAGCATTTGTTCCTCAGATTGAAAACTCCCTTAGCCGTAATCGCGTTTCCAAATCGCTGGGGGCTCCTGTCAGAAATTATATTTCCAACAATTCTTATAGACAATAGCACTCACCGCAGTCCGTGTAGGATATACACAATCAAATACATCAACTCCCAATGCCACAGATACAAGCATATCCTCCGCGTATCCCTAAAATTTATGGTCGTTAGTTATTCATTCCGTACAGAGCACGCGATCGTTCTTACCACGCCCATAACATAGATCGGCTTATTACGGGGGAGCAGATCCGTGCAATAGCTCACTCTAGAAAATTCTGTTAGTTTGATGTAACGAAGAGCTATTGGGTATGATGAGAACGTGCACTTCGCAAAATTGCTCCTTCGCTTCGCCACCCGATAGACCACCAATAGCTATTCCGGGAGTATCCCTCTTGGCCATTTCGATGCAACAAGTACGACGCAGGTCAAGGTCAAGCCCACCCTGGATAATGGCAAAGAGATTCTGTCTGTCAGGATTCTTGTTTGCGGCAATACATCTATCCAGCCAGCGTATGCTCCGGCGCATTGCTTCTTCAACTCTTGGTCCGGTAGTTAAAGTGTGAACGACATCGTCCAATTGCATGCTACGACTATGCGTCAGTCTATATCAAACAATTTTGCACACAAGGGCAGTCTCACATAATATCGGACCCTATACTGTTCTGTAGTTCAATCGAGTGTTCTGGTGTGAGGAGCATGGGCGAGCCATCGTGCGGACTTAAAAATCGCACTCCTTCTTCTGTAATAGTGGCCAGTTTTAGTAACGAGACCATTTGGAATCTATTATCGTTAGGCTGTTAAATGCATCGAAGTGGCTTGGCATCTCCTTCACATACCCTCCGCTATCTGTTTATAAACTGTTATCACTGGCCGAGACGGTCAACGGGATGAAGTTGACGTACCTGTTAAAATATTTCGTGACCAAGACTGTAGCTTGTGTGCCCCACCGATGGCGTCTAATACATCCTTTCCTGGTTTGAGACCCCTTTTATAATCACTAGTTAGCGTCAATATGGTCTAACGAGCATCTGATAACATACAAGTGATAGGTATTATTCAAGCATATCTTACAGCCTAACTCGTCCAACTGCTCCGGTGTCAAACCTTTTAATGATGCCTGAGTAGCCACCGGCATGAACATTGGTGTCTCTACCTGAATCGTCTTGTTAGCGTTCGAAAACCTCGCTTAATGAGAAGGTGTTACCAGTCCATGAGGTAATGTCATGTTCGACGCTCTTGCTTTGGATGTAGAGCATTGCGCAATGACTTCGTATGTCAACGCAGATTTCGCCACCTGCGGGAAGACTGCCTGCATTTCGGGTACGTTCACCGGCAACTCTAGGTTCCGCTTCTTCGAGATTTGAATTGTTTAAGACCCCTAGTGTAATCGAATTTTATGGGGTCGGTCTGTGAAAAAAAAATTGAGCCGCACAATTGAACGTATGGCGAATAGATGAGGGCAGCACCATGATTGGCATTTGGCAGCCTTGTATCATCGCTCAAGTCTGAGTTTGAACATATCTACAAGACTAAACCAAAGCAAAATTAGACTCCGGCCGTTGAAGGTATGGACAGACACCATTTATTACAAATTGTACTGGGAAGGCCGGGATACCCTGCAATTGATGGATTTTGGCGCAGAATGTAATAACCATGGATCGATCACATTAGGTCGATTGTTAATAATGTCCCTGGACCGTGCATTACCAGTAGATGAAACTGCAGCCAGCGAGCTTCGCAATAGTACTATAGCAGTCCAAGGGCTGTAAATCGGCGCGGGACTTTGGTCACTTCGTCAAGCATGTCAAATACTCGGACCCCCGGACCGGGGGGGGGATATTTCGTTTCTAATTAGTGCACCAAGACAATCAGATTTCTCTACAGTGGATAATTACGTGGGATAGCTATAAATAACAGCTACCAATCTAGAGAGAGCCAAGACTGGCCCCTGGTGCCCCGAGTTTGCAGCATATTTTTGGAAAAAAGGTCTTTTAAGTAATTTTGCAGCAGGAATGTCTGGTGCTAGTCTCGATTTAGTTTAGCTGTAACTCGTGATTAGAGAGACCCGTAGCTTAATTTTACGCGCCACAGCGAGGAAGGGAGCTCTCCTGTTTAATTAACGCGAATACATCCATAAGTACAGCGCAGCTGGACATATATGCCGTAATCACACCCAGGGAGCGGCTCCAGGCACAGAACTCTCATATAGAGGTGCATATAGGTGCGTTAAAACATACCTGTACACCGAAATTTCCCATCCCTCTCCTTTCAGACGATTTTCTCTCGAGTAAAACTATTATAACATATATCCCTACAGCTGTCGATATATTGGTAAAGGTTGTTGCTTACTATGATTTTTCGGTGGCATCAATCTGTGTCGTTCTTGATTGTCTTGCTGGCACCATATGTGCGGGCAGACAATGTAACATCGCTCACAGGGACATGGACAACTAAGGCGAATACGGTGTTCACAGGCCCGGTAAGTTCTACTTGGTTTTGGAACCTTTTGGCTTTCGACATACAGAGTCCTGACGAGAAGTCTTGGCAGGGTTTTTATGATCCAGTCGACGAGCTTCTCATTGAACCCAATCTCCCCGGGCTTAGCATTAGTTTCACTGATGATGGATACTATGAAGAGGCGTTCTACTTCGTAATATCCCAGCGTAAGTGGCTATTTGTTCTTGAAAACGAGCGACAATTCGTGAGTTAACGGGAGTGCCGGCTATCTAGCCTCCAACCCCACCTGTCCCACAGCTCTACTACAATTTCAGCATGGAACCTATACGATCGCATCTAATGGATCCTTACTATTATCACCTTTTGGTGTCGATGGACGGCAGCTACTATCCGACCCATGCACATCGGAGGAATCCGTCTACTCTCGATATTCACAGTTCGAAGTCTACTCGGTAACTTCCACACTCATAAATAATTTGATCGTCGTGACTGATTCGTATGCGCAGGAATGGGAGATCTTAATCGACGATTATCGAGGGCAGTACCAATTGCAGCTTTACAAGTTTGACGGCTCTCCGATGAACCCAATGTATCTAGCCTATCGTCCCCCTTTAATGCTGCCAACTATTACTATGAATCCGACAGCATCCTCGACTTCTGAAGCTACGGCATCATCAACAGCGAACGCAAAACGCCGTCTCAAGAGGTCCTTCCAAAATCGGTCCAAAACAGATGCCATAAAGCGCCCGATAATCGACGGCGTTTTCTGGTGGTGGATCGGTATGGTTATGATGATCGGCGGTGGAGGTGCGTTCCTGCTTTTACAACGGCAGGGTATGAGTGAAAAGTAATTATCGAATCTATTAATAGCAAGCTTGGCTCTCAAACTGTGTCTCTTACGGAGTACATATATTTTATATATCCGCAATATTCTGTAAGACGTTCTTGTTATTCAGAGGTTGCTAAAATCTGGTAATAAATCCGCGGCAGCCGAGTGGGTTCTCGTCGTGGTAAAGCAGTTCGGAGCTGGTGTCATTGTTGCGACCGCATTTATTCACTTACTCCCCGATGCGTTTGAGACTTTCAACAACCCTTGTATCGGCGAGCTCTCATTCGACGCATGGCCAGGTGCTATTGCGATGATCGGTGTATTGATGACCTTTACTATCGAAAATATTGGTCACAGAATAGTGTCTGAGCGGATCAAACGGGCAAAGGCACAGCTTGCGAAGGACGCTGCCTCTGCGCCACTGCTGCCGACTACGACGGAGGAATCCATCGAGACGCCGCAACCAAAGCATCTCACGGGTCACTCGCATGGTCATTCCCATGGCCAGGGCATTTTTGGACATGCAGAAACACATGTGCACAGTCACGGTCATACATTCTTCGAACTTGAGAGAAATGACGACAATGTTGCAGTTACTACAGATATCTCTGAGTCGATTGACCGGTTAAGCCTTTACGTTCTCGAAGCTGGCATTATGTTTCATTCCGTCCTCATCGGCGTGACTCTGGCCGTCACTCAGGCTTCAGCTTTTATGTCGCTGTTCGTCGTCGTTATATTCCATCAGATGTTTGAAGGCATGGCTTTGGGTACAAGGATAATTGACGTAACCTCACTCTCTCGAACAAGAAAGTATTCCCTTTGCATCGGGTTTTGTACGATTACCCCGGTAGGCATGGCTATTGGCATCTTGGCCCGATCAAACTACGCTGGTGAATCGTCCCCTACAGCGTTGTGGGCTATGGGCACATTGAACTCATTGTCGGCTGGAATACTGCTTTGGGTCAGTTTGGTGGAGTTACTAGCCGAGGAGTGGATGCACGGCGACCTTCATGAAGCCAGCGCGCCGATGAGCTTACTCGGATTCGCTTCTGTGGCACTCGGTGCCGCACTCATGAGCTTATTAGGGTAAGCATTTCGATGACGCTAATATTTATTTATCGTGTCGGTTAACATAATCATAGGAAGTGGGCTTAGACAAGAAATGACTACTTTTTCGTATGCTTGCCTTTGGTAATATTTGGTGTGGGACATTTAGTTGGAGCGGATTCACGAGTAGAAAAGTTGTTATGACATTGGCATTTACTAGATTGGTACGACTTCTGTGGTATGATTCGCGCAACTAATTGTACAGTTGTTCTGAATTAAGTGGAGGAGCTAGAGTTGCACATTTCGGTGCTTTGTTCCTTTGTTGCATTGGGTTACCATGTAATTCTTCTTCTGCAAAAATTGATTGGAGTTTCCAGGTTACTCTACGTAAGTTTTGGCCTGGTTGGCAGCATATAGTTGATGTCACGCCGTCTGTCTTTGTTTGCATGTTATATTGATTTATGAATATAATGATTTGACGGCAAGTGCCGCATCCGCTGCGTGGTGCGGCGCCCGATCGAATCCATGCCTATTACACCCAATCCATAACCGCTAGACCCCGCTATTTACGGCTCCATTAACTCGTTATGCGCATTTAAAGTCGGTAGGTTACCGAGAAACAACCAGTAGTTAGAGCTCTGGCGTGAATTGAGGCTAGAAAAATGCGGTTCTGTCGCGGCGTTGTCAAGTCGATCGACAATCAGTGTCGGCGGATATCGGCTCCGATGGTAGTCTCCATATCGATCATCCTCTTATATGGACTCGCGATTATTACGACATATTCTGCCGAAACCGACACATTGGTTACATATAAAGGGGAAAGATCCTCGGCGATTACGGACGCAGCCCTCGAATTGATGTGGAACGATTTACAGAACATTAGTGCTCAACCTCATTCCTACAATTCTCGTGCACACGAGCAAGTGCGAATATTTGTTCTAGATCGGCTGCGCCAGATAGCTACAAGTGCTTCAGACGTGTCGTTTGCGGAAATAATTGAAGACAATGATAGTTTCGTGATTACTCCCAGTGAGGTGCCAGACGAGAAAAGAGTGAAATATTTTGAGGGCCAGAATATATATGCAGTGATCCATGGCACCAAGAACGGAAATCCGGGAGTTTTAGCCTCGGCCCACTACGACAGTGTTTCCACATCTTTTGGTAAAAAACATTTCACCTTGTAGCTGTCAACTGTTAAGCTTTCGTTCTGACACTGTCAGGAACAACCGACGATGGGATATCGATCGTTGTCATGCTATACCTATTCGAGCATTTCTTGTCACAGCGACCCGATAGTACAATCGTGTTTAATTTCAACACTGGCGAAGAGTTGGGATTACTTGGCGCCAAACAGTTCCTTAAGCATCCCTTATTCAACGATGTCAAATATTTTCTGAATATAGATTCGGCTGGTGCTGCTGGTAGAAGTACCATGCATCGAGCGTCGAATTATGAAGTTTTGAAAGCGTTCGCAGGAGGTGAAGTAAATCCTACTGAAAATTGGTGGTCTCGGGACTTACTTTTGCAGTTCATCATGCGCTGGGCAGCGTCATAATGCAAGACGTGTTCAAAACTGGGGTTATGAAAAGCATGACGGATTTTTCGATTTATGATAAAGCGAATCTCAAGTAAGTCCGACGAACTTTACCACTTACATTGTGCAAAATTGACCTACATTAGAGGGCTCGACATGGCATACTATAAGTCACGATCCAGGTATCATACACCCCTGGATAATATCCGAAGCACCAATCGTGGATCCGTACGATATTTCGCACAGTCATCGCTAAGGACTGTGAGTAAACTATCTTCTAGTCGTACGAGGAATGTGACTAGCGACAATGCACATGTAACCGGCGTTTTTTTTGACTGTAAGTGAAGCAGCTTCAATTTTCAGCTTGCTTGCTGACCCAAGTTACAGACCTCGGCATAGGTGTAATTGCTCTGAGCATGAATGCATTTATAGCAATATCTCTGACTGCGGTAATCGTTGGTCCTTTGGCAATGGGTGGGCTCTTGTATTATCTGATTTTCAGAGAGAAGATTTTAATACTCGAACGCAAGGGATGGCTTCGAGTGCCGGGTACATTGATTCTTCTAGTTCTAGTAAATTACGTCTTGCTTCGAATTATCTCAGCTCACAATCGGCACATAATATACTCTTCCGACTTGCCAATTCTCACTATTTTCTCGATCTCAACGGCTGGAAGTGTAATTTTCTTGCATGTCTGTGAAATCATCAGTCCCGGGTCGCCATCGCTGAATATTCATCTCGAGTTGACGTTACTCTACTGGATTTTTTCTCTGATCGGAGTTATATTTCAGATTAAGATGCAACTGGGTGGAAGCTATATATTTATTATACAATATTTTGGCTCCTTGATTGCATGTGGACTCGCACTTGTGCCGTATACAATGGACTTTAAAACGCATCGCACTGATAGTATTCAACTCACCGAGCGAGATAACTCTCGAGATGGTAACGAAAACAATGATATTGACGAGGATACGGCATCGGACAGGTCGTTGGAATACGCACCTCTCCTCCCGGCGTTGGCTTCAGACGAAAATACCAGAGTCAAGAGATTTGCTATTTCCGACCAAGCTATTGAATCATTGATTGAGTTCGTGCAGTATATATTTATATCTCTTATCCCTGGCGTAATATTCTTGCAGCTTGGGTTTTTCTCTGTTTACTCCTTGAGACATACAGTCACTGATGGCAGTCCATATATCCTCCGTGAGTAATAGCTCAGCTTATGAGAGACCATTTTTAACAAGATGTTTAGCATATGCTGCTATATCGTTCGCCGCGATTGCTATTCTGCTGCCAATGACACCATTTATATGTCGCATGCTCCGTACAGGTCGGGTTTTATCAGTGCAGATTAATGTAGTCCTTGCCATTGCTGTGTGTGGTGCATTTGTGGCTACTCTTACAAAATTCCCGTTTTCGGAGCAGTATCCGATGAAGATGTTTTACGAACAAACAGTCACTTTGACGTCAGCATCAAGTGATAACTTCACATTTGGCGGCCGTGTTACGCTTACAGGTCTCCCTTCCTACGTTCCGAGTGTGATAGCTGAAATGTAGGCAATATCTCCATGCGTTAATCAGTTTCCACCTTGCATATCTAATTTGTGACAGGCCATCGACAAGGGGAATCTTGACCAGTTGTTCGGTATTTCCGCTAAGACCGAGTTTGAATGCTTGTTCGTACCCAGGACTGTCACCTGCCGACTACGTTGCACCGGGATCGCCAACAGACTGGATAGATCTCGTTATGGAAGAGGACCTTAAACCACGAACATACATAATCAAAGTCTACGGGACGAATACTCGCGCATTCGAACTAATTATCCCCACAGACGTATATCTGTCATCAGAGTCGACATTGCAGTTCGACATCATCCAGTCGCCCGGAGGCGCAAACTATACCGGCTCCGGACATATACCTTCGATTTCCGGCCATTTTTACGCAATCGACATGTGGGCCCGTTGTAATCTGAGTGGCGGTGAATGCGATGGGTCGGTACCCTTCATCGTCCGCGTATCGAATC
>JANJPG010000295.1:0-12190 GCA_030407185.1 Lipomyces yarrowii
ACAACAACAACAACAACAACAACAACAACAACAACAACAACAACAACAACAACAGTATCAGCCCGCTCCACCTCCGCTTCCGCAACAGCTCGAGCAGCAACAATTGTATCTGACGCTTTTACAGCAACAACTTCAGCAGCAACAGCAGCAAGTTTTACAGCAACAACGAACTGCTCAAGCGACTGCCGCCCCACCGGCTACACCTCAACCACAGAACCAATACCAAAACCAGACTCAAGCTCAGTTGCAGCAACAGCTCCAGGCCATCTTGCAACAAATGCAGGCGAACGCTCAACGACAACAGCAGCAACAGCAATCGTCTACAATGCCAGTGGCACCTGAACGAGCACCGGGCCCGGTCCCCTCAAGCGCGCATGACGCGTTTGCTCAGGCCCAGCATCAGTTGAACTTGCTAGGAATGCTACAAAGTAATCAGAATCAGGGTTATCAGGGTCAAGGCCAGCGATATAGTGGCGATCCTCGGGACCCGCGAAATCGGTGATTCCTCGTTCATAAAAATCTTGTTCTATAGCGACGTCCATGTCTGTCCGCACACTATCTTCTGTAATTCTAGCCCTTTACTTTACTCCAATATATGAGGTTGAAGTACACCTTGTAGCATGGTATGACACTAAGCTGGTTTTGGATGCACTGCCCGCTGAAAGTGAGATACGAGTAGATTTCACAAAAGTGATAGGGATTTTTCTGGCAAACTAAAGCGGAAGAGTCTGCCGAATAAGAAAGGATGCTTGCTGATCGGGACCCTGAGAAGGTTCGCAAGTGGTACCAACCCCATGCTGTTGTTGCAAATTTATCCGGGCACGCGGCGTCGGGCTCCGGGGCCCCGAATGTTCACTAGTGTAACTCCAGTAGTTATTTTACAATAATATGGCTCATTAATTGCCCAGCTAGTTTTCCGCTCACCACCTTCCCATATACCATGTTGCTCCGATATTATCGCATCACACGCACCTTGCACGAGAATGGCTGGACTTCCACGCTCTTCGCGGGAATTTACGGCAATACTAGCCGGAGGCTCGTACGTCTGCGGAATATCATGACGACCCCTCCTTCCAAGACCACCGTTTCAGCCACGGCTTCCGAATCCATATCGTCCATGAAACAATCCACTCTTGGCTTTTCTACTGTTTTTGAATCCTATAGGCGGTTTCACGACAAAAGGCCATACAGTACTCAGGCTCTGCAGAGTCTGGTTGTTGGTCTTATCGGTGACTCACTCTCTCAGCTTTTAATAACGCCTGATGACGATTTTTCATTCATGCGCACTTTTAAAGTTATGATTACTGGCTCTGTGTTATCTCTTCCGACCTTCACATGGGTTAAGTTCATGGGAAAGAATATTAACCACGACAATAAGTTTATTTCAATCGCCATGAAGGTCGTTGCCAACCAGATCATTTTCGCACCATGTTTCTTGTCATCTTTCTTGACCACTGGCTTCCTTTTTCAGGGTATAATTGACCCCAATGAGATTATCGATCGTCTGAAACAGCGGGTACCAATAGCATGGATGAACGGGTGCATGTTCTGGCCAAACATTGTCGTTCTCAACTTCACAGTTGTACCGCCACATTTCCGAGGATTAGTTACCTCTGCCGCGAGTGTTGTCTGGCAAGCTTACCTATCGTGGCTTACTTTCTCGTCAAAGAACTCGGTGCAGCATGCGATTGACAAGGAAGTTGCCCTGGAGCATGCGGTTGCAGAGACGTTACATCTCGAAGCGTCTAATCGGCGGCCGTGAACACCGAGTTAATGGTTATGAAGCACAGCACAGACAGATTTGGGTATTGTGAGTCTAGATCTAAAACGGAGAGTCTTGGCATGTGGAGTTCGAGTATAGAGTATATTGCATAGGATAGAGATTACAGGGTATAGACTAGAAATTATAGATGAATAGAGCGTATAGAGGCTTTTTTAGATGTGGATAGATATTTGTCTGATTAACAACGAGTAAACGGAAATTTGTCTTGGCTCGAGCCAGCTTACCAGAAATGGTGAAATTTTGTTTCGTTAGAATGACTTACAACGAACCTGGTTACATAGCGAATGAAATGCGCAGTATACCACGGGAAGGTTAAACTATCATTATTTTAGCCAGGCAGTATTTTTGTTGCCTAGGGTAGTCCTATTTTCAGGTTGGCAAATCCGAAATAGATTTTTCGACAAGAAATACACGCATTGAGTAATAATTTTTTGTGTGTGTTCGTATGGAAGAGTTTACATGCCTGCAAAATATATTGGACGAGGTGCTCTCCTTGCTCTCCGGTTCGCAGAAGCTCCATAATTTCTCCCAACGACGGCGTCACCGCCTCCCCGGGTCAGAGCATCAACGGCAAAATCGTCCAAAAAAATTCTCATTTGGTAGCATTAATAGCAATACAATCCAACAGCAGCGCGCCACCTATTCCTACTGTATATTTTTAATATTATTCGAAATAATAGACTCGCGTTTTGTTTTACGTCAGCTGTGTACTAGACTAATTTTCGAGACCTCGGCAAACACGAACAGTACATCACAAAATGGCTGATCATACTAGAGATCCGTGTCCGATTGTTATTGTCAGTGACTTTGGCGGAGCATTTTCTATGGGCGTAAGTATAATAGCAATTTTACTCCAGGGCCGATAATGCTCTATGGAGTTATCTGACTCGTCAACGCTCGTACGGACCTGACACTGGCTGTAGGTTATAGGTGGAACTATATGGCACGGCATTAAAGGATTCAGAAATTCGCCCTCTGTATGTCTATTTAACGTTACTAGCTAGTTGCTAGCATCGCAAGAAGAGACTAACTTTCCGCCAGGGAGAGCGAGGATCAGGCGCCATTGCCGCTATCCGCTCTCGTGCTCCGGTTGTCGGCGGAAACTTCGGATCATGGGGTGGTGTTTTCTCGATTTTTGACTGTGCGATCAAAGGCATTCGCAGAAAGGAAGATCCATTCAATCCTATATTAGCAGGCTTTTGCACCGGTGGCACCCTGGCTATGCGAGGCGGTTTTAGGCATGCGCGAAATTCGGCGATTACCTGCGGCTGTTTGTTGGCAGTATTTGAAGGTGTCGGTATTGCAATGAGTTCATACATGAGCCGGGCGAGCAAACCTCAGGTATGCAATCTGTTGCTTGTGATTCTTTGACTATGAATTGGATCACCGTTCTGACCTATTTTGGCAGTTTCCCGGCGTGGAGGGCGGCGTTCCCATGGCCGCATAAGAAGGTACATCAGGGAACCGTTGTCGTTGATATTGGTTGTGGTTACGTGGTTCTCATTATCCTGTGTGCGTTGTTACGTTTTTTTTGAGGTTTCGATGGTGTATTTGTACTCCCGCATTCCGTCTACTTTCTCCTGTATTATATTCGATCCTACAGTTTCAGGCCCTTCACCCATTTCACAAGATTGTCTGTCGAGACGGCACATGGCGAAATCATCATTAGTTCCGGATGGCTTATATGGCTTTGGTTTGCACGGATAAGACATATGCTTGATATACGCTGGACTATTTAAAATAATGAATAACTATTATACATGAACTTGTCAACGTAATTTCACAAAACAGTACAAAAGTTGCATTTTATTTTTCTTTCGTAGGGCGTTAATGATCAGTAGCAAACATATCTAGCAAAACATTTTCTGACTAGAATTTTGTCGCTCTATTAAGTCATCTATTCTATTAACAAGCCGACTACACCGCTTCTCCAATTAAATTGCGACAAGTCACGATCTCTTCCACCGAAAGCTGCCCTGGCGCAGCCTTTGCAGGTAGCAGTGGATGCGTCACCGGGGTTAGTGTCGAGTTTAAAACTCTGCTCAATTTTCCTTTTTCGCCCATGTTGATTGCAATCAATGGCTTTTCAGTATGCGTTTCGCGGAACACTTCCAAGGCCACGTTGTCCTTGCGAGAGTGTGCAAACCCAACGAACTTGATAACGTCACACCAGCCGCCTTGAACGGCTTCGTCGTACTTGGTCTGCCATTCTAATCCGTCCCATTTCCATGTGCCGGTGAAATCATGGTTCGACCCGATTAACTTAGTAAAGCCACGTGACTCGACGACCTTGTGGATCAAACTTGGCGGCCAGCTAAGCTCTAAATCCAGATATGCGACTCCGAGCTTTAAGCCTAGAAGCATAAGTTCGAGAGCCTTGTCAACTTCATTGTCGGGGAATTTTCCGCCCTGAGAAACAGTTCGAACGGTAAAAAGTAGCGGAATATCAGTATACTTCCTTATGAGACCAATCTGCTCTTGGACGAAAGTGGTACTGGGCACTTGCGAATGCGGTGCGGGCTGGAGAAGATCAACCCGAAGTTCCAGCACGTCACATCCCTTTATAACCTTATCGATATCTTGCATAGCCTCTGACACATCAGGATATGTGAGCGACAAAAAGAACGACTTTGGGATGGCTAAAATCTCGTCGTGAGTTCCAGATTCACCGGTAATTGTCTTGAGAAGCCGTCGCAGATTATGTTTTGCCCGCTCAATATCTTCCGTCTTGGACAACTCTGCGTTGTAAATCATATAATTGGAGCAGTCCACGAACCATTGTTCACGGCGTTGCCAAACAGCGAAAAGGTCGTCGACGTAGGATGGCCTCGTCTTGTCCACCGACAAGTACTCCATAATTAGCCTGACGTCCCGGTGCACGTGAATGACTATTCCACCATCCGCTATGTACTTTTGTAGAATAACCCGCGCTTCTGGAATCTCAACGATGCCGCCTCCGCAGGCGAAAGTGTGGCCCACTGGGAATGAATGAACAACTTCTTGGAGCACATCGAGCTCCAACTTTCTAAAGCCTGTCCATCCGTCATTCTTGATAATGTCAGGAATAGTGAGTTGCAACTTTTCCTCTAGATATTGATCAAGATCTCGGAATTTCTGGCCTAACGCCTCCGCTATCCATCCACCAACGGACGTCTTACCAGCACCGCGCATTCCGATAACCAGAATACTGCGGTTATTGTTAGGCTTCAAGATTTTCTGGGCGCTAGCAGTAGAAAGTGGCTCCTCATATCCTAGGAGTTTAACATTGAACTTGCGAGCCAAAGTGTCCCACCAGCCAGGCCAAGTCTTTTCCACACACTTTTTGTCTTTGACCAAAACCGGTCCTGGAGCAACGACTCCCAATAAACTGAAACTCATAGCAATGCGATGGTCATCATAAGTGCAAATACCTTCCGGCGGCAATGCTAATACAGAAGGGGATGATTTCCCATAGATCTCGATACCGTCTTCAAGCTCGCCAGCAGACACACCGAAATGGGCAAGCTCGTGAACCATGGCCGCGATGCGATTGCACTCTTTCACTCGCTGGTTGGCAATACCTACTATCTGCGTGGGAATAGTGCTTTCAGCACCGTCGTGTGCGACAGCAGCCAGGACGCTCGCCGTAAGGAACGCGTCGGTCATTGATTCCATGTCGATCAACTTGAGAGGTTTAAGTTTGCCATTTGCTGGTCCAGTGACCGTAGTCGATTCCGCCGTCTGCTTGACTTCGCACCCCATGGGACCTAGGACTTCAACCGCAAATTTGGCATCCCCCTGGAGAGAGCTTGAGCCGATATTAGGGATCGTGCATGGTGTACCAGTAATAGCGGCGAATGCAAGCGGATATGTGGCAGAGCTGGCATCACTCTCAACGACGTAGTCAACTGGTGGCCTGTACTCAGCCTTTGGAATTTCGTAACTATGCTCCTCGGTAGGCGACGTCGTTACGCGAACACCGAAAGACGCCATCATGGCAATCGTCATATCAATATACGGCTGCGAAACCGGCTTTCCGCCGACCAAGGCCAGAGTTACTGATGTTTCCGCATACGGTGCGCACATCAGGATCGCGGAGACGTACTGAGACGATACCGTCGCAGCTAATTCGACCCGTCCTCCTTTTAGATGCTTACCAGCAGCGATGCGAAGAGGTAAACTACCCTCAGACTCTAGGTACTCGAGAGAAGCGCCGTTACTCCGTAGAGCATCAACAAGTGGAGCAACTGGGCGTTGCTTCATTCGTGCATTTCCAGTCAAAACAATACTGTCCCCTGTATCTGACGGCTTTGCAATCGTGGCAACAGCCGCCAGGAAACGAGACGACGTTCCCGAATTACCAAGATAAATCTCTTCTGTCGATGCGACTAATGCACCACCACGGCCCTTAACTTCGAGACAATCTTCCCCAGAATCATCCGTAACCCAAGAAAACTCAGCACCGGAGAGCTGAGAAATTGCTGTCATCATGTGCTCAGTGTCATCTGACCGGAGGAGATTGTGCAGTCTGCATGTTCCAGATCCAAGAGCAGCAAGCAACAGTGCCCGGTTGGTAATTGACTTCGATCCGGGTGGAGTGACAGTTGTATGTGCGGTTGGCGAAAGCGACGTGTTATCAACAACAGCGTCTGGTGACAATACGAATCTGATATCATCATCTGCCACAACTGAGGCCTGGGGTTCGTAGGTCTTGCCGATTGCAGTCAGAAGCACAATCTTCTTCTTTGCGCCAGCATTCTTCTTGTCAACTGCCATAATTGTGAGAAGCTTATCGACCGGAGTTGGACGATTATTGGTACGCTTCCGAATTATGGGATCAGAGACAGATATCGGCAGGCCATACGCGGTGAGAATTTTTGTAATACGAGCAACGGCGGAATCTGACAAGAGACCCAGGTAACGGGCAAGTTCAGCTTCCTTCACCATACCGATTGCTACACATTCGCCGTGGAGAATTTGCGGGGTCAAAATAGCCTCGTACGCGTGGCCGATTGAGTGACCAAAGTTAAGCAGGTTGCGAAGCCCACCTTCGCGCTCGTCAGCAGAGACTACATAGGCCTTGACTCGGATTGAACCGATAACTAACGCATGCAGCACTTCCTGAATGGGCGACAAATCGACGTGACCAGTAACTGGGTCACGATTCCGAAACGCGGCCAGGAAATCATCCACATTGTTTTCTAACCGTTCGAACTCACTTGCATCCCAAAATGCAGCGGTCTAGTACGCATGTTAGTCATACACCTAAAAAAAGAGGTAAATCCCGGACCTTGATGATCTCCGACATTCCGTTAATGAATTCACGCTCAGGAAGTGTCTCCAAAAATGCCAAGTCGACAAAAATACGCTGTGGCTGCCAGAAGGCACCAATCAGGTTCTTGCCGTTCGGCGTATCAATCGCAGTTTTCCCGCCAATCGAGGAATCAACCATAGATAGTAGAGTTGTTGGGATCTGAATAAATCTGATTCCACGCATAAAAGTGGCCGCGACATAACCAGCCATGTCGCCAATGACACCACCACCGAGAGCAAGCAGAACACTGTCCCGGGTGCACCGGTTCTCAAGCATCCAATCCTCAATTGCCGCCTTTGTTGCGCGCGACTTTGATTTCTCTCCCGGCAACACCGTATAGGAAATGAATCGCGGTGGTTCGTCAAGGGGTTGAGTAAGATCCTCGAAAGCCTTTACAAATGCGGGAAGATGCAGTGTGCCGATGTGGGTGTCGGTGACCAGAATGTATGTTGACGAACGGACATCTTTCAATACTTCTGCGACCAATTCGCGAATGAGATTGTAACCGACGACAATCGAGTCGCGACCAAGAATTGTGACGCGCGTTGACTCAACTATAGGAGCCATTGGGTGATGCGCGTGCGATCAACGTAAGGTAGAAAGGGAGACGGAGAGGAGACTGGCAGATAGATGTTCGCGGGGCAGAAATTTCTTGATCTGCCTAATTGCACTTTTAAGCAAGTGCTCCCCGGCACAGTGTGACTCTGTCTAGCCGAGTGCACGTGCCCGTGAGAGTGACAATGGACGCATGCCCAAATTCGGTAATTCAAGTGCGAACCCCTGAACTGGACAAATTACCGTATTCTTCAAATGTAACCCTAACCTTCTCTTGTGACATGCGCACAGCCACCCTAGGCATTCCAGAAACGGAAGCCCGCCAAGTTCCGCTCTACGTATTACGCGCCAGCCCAGACTGGGCTCCTATCACGATAGCATATATTATCGGCCCAACGTCGCCTGTGTTTGGATACAGTCGATACTTGGAAGCGAATTCCAACTGCTCTTCACACGATATACATGAGAGGCTGTTGAGCGAACGTAGTTCTTCTGTAGTGGCTGTCAATTCGGTCTAAGAACCAAAATGGGAAAGGCTCAGTCGAAACTAACACAGGACCAGCTTCAGGAACTCCAGAAGTCTACCTATTTCGATAAACGTGAACTTCAGCAATGGTACAAAGGTACATACATAACAGTAGTGGCGGCTATGGTTGGGGACCATTGAGGTTACTAACAAGAATCTGCAGATTTCTTGAGGGATTGTCCTTCTGGCCAGCTTACGAAACCTGAATTCCAAAAGATATACAAGCAATTCTTCCCATTTGGAGACCCAAGCTCTTTTTCGGAATACGTTTTCAACGTATTTGACAATGACAAATCTGGGTATATTGACTTTAAGGAGTTCATATGCGCGCTGTCTATCACGGCCCGAGGGTCCGTCGAAGAAAAGCTATTGTGTAAGACAGGAATTGCACGGCTGACCTAGTTGGTATCCTTCTTGTCTGACTCCTGCGTGTAGGGTCGTTCCAATTGTATGACCTGAATAATGACGGCAAGATATCATATCATGAGATGTTATCCATCGTCGAAGCTATTTATAAGATGGTCGGATCCATGATGAAGCTTCCGGAAGATGAGGCTACTCCACAAAAGGTATTCAACTGTGCGAGAGGAATATATCGTACAATCACCTGCTAATGGTGTAATGCAGCGAGTGGACAAAATCTTCAGAGCCATGGACAAAGATTCGGATGGCGAATTGACGCTTGAGGAGTTTAAGGAAGGATCTAAGCTGGTAAGTATATAGCGGAGGTCACTTTAGATTTGGCAATCTGACATCATGTCACGCAGGATCCCACGATTGTCTCCGCATTGAACATCTACGACGGTTTAGTGTAAGTTTCACATTGAACATCTACGATGGTTTAGTGTAAGTTTCACAAGGTTGTTGTCCGGACTTGCGTAATCATATATCACATCACCGTCGCAATCCGAGTTTTTATATCAGTTCTGCATTGTAGGCTATACTTTGTATTGAAGTTTTGGTATTGTTATGCCTTAAAGTCGCTTGTTCTCAACCAAGATAGATGAGTTACGAATAAAAAAACTCGTTTTTGATATTAGGCAGCCTTCGGCTACCATCAAAGCATTTGTTACATGCGCGAACTAGATCTAGCCATTATCATCGTTGGTAAAGATGAACTAGCCAAAACAGCAATGCGCGGGGTGATAACTACAGAACCAAACTTCGCATTCCTACTTGGCAAATTCCAGCTCAAGACTATCGGCAAGAACTACCGATTGCACCGCAATAACAAGGCGAAACAAGAAACAAAGCATAGAACTCCATAATCCGGACACAAAAGGAACATGCGACAATCAAGCAAAACAAAGGACAACTATAACAGACTCTCAAACGACAATATTAACTAGAAACCATGTAATAACCCACCAACCACATGCTAACCAATCTAATTTCATCAAATCGTAGTCATTGCGCCACCGTGGTACCTGCACCAGACGTGTAATACTCCGGTTTCACACATAAACCCAAGTTGATTGTCCCGTCTCCCCAGCAATGTGATTGCGACCAAGTAACGCCATTATGCCTCCTCCCAGCTCTTCTCCACAGTTTCTCTCACACGCTTCTCGTACTGCTTTCGATGGTCCTTATATAAATTTGACGCCTCGACGTTGGCGGGACTGGCGGTATTTGGATCATTTAACAAGCTTTGCACAATTTGTCAGCCACACTTGCAATGCTGAACGAACGCCGTTAATACCAAACTTACCTTTGTATCGATGTCAGGATCGCCGCAACATCATACGTAGGCGACCATCTGTTTTGCAATATGTCCAGACAAAGTTCACCGGATGCGTAGACATTCGGATGGAACATTTGGGAAATAAATCGAACTACCGGTGGCTTATTCGGATATTGTTCGTCAAACTGAAGCAACAGTCTAAAAGTGCCGTCCTCGAAGGGCGTGTCGTTTGGGCCAATGATGACCGCGTTCCATGTCATAACATTGTCCGAAACTGGTGATGCCGATACTCCTGCTGGTGGGTCTTGTTGCATGCGCTGAGAGTATGTTAGCTCTAATTCGGTGCCTTGGCAGACTTTACATTGAGATCTTTTTAGAAGTGCAATTAAGCCCACTCCATACGAGCACCAATGTCGGTGTAAACGCGAGCTCTTTCCGCATTATCAACCAGCTAATGCCAACGTACCTTGAAGTCTCGCATTAATCTTCGGCGAGCTGTAGTAGACATTTTTAAAAGAAACGCCCACAAAATGAACTTAGACAAAATAAATTATTAGGCCAAGAGTGGATCGCCAGTGAATGTGTAATTTAAAAAAATTGTATATAACCAACAATTAACTTGTCGCGAGATGCCTAATGGATTAGAAATTCCCACGTTCCGTTTCTGCCGACAGTTGGTGGCAACCGCTGGGTCTTTCGTATGTTTTGCGCCGTTACTAATTGTGGCCGTGTGTAGGGTAAGGGTATCATCGTATTGACATTATCGATCGGCAGTTGTTGAATAATAAGGGGAAGAATTAAATTATTAAAGCCGATCGTAAGAAACTGTGCAGGTCATGAATTTTGACAAACAAATACTGATATATCCGTCATATAATGCAGTTGTGTATCCTAAACATATGTATGGTGCCATACCTTGATGGTCGAAGCCGCACAATCCATTGCTTCGTCCACATATTTGTTTAAAATACGGAAGAAGTTCAAAATCTCCCGGAGTCAAAAGACATCTGAATTAGAGACGCGGCATCTCCCAGTTGCCTGACTTGCAGGCTATATTCCCTAATGGAAGCTTGAAGTCGAATCGTGCGCGACTGGTATAACAAAGGGCAAGAGAAATTTGCTAAGTAGATACGTAACATATTAAGCCGAATATATTGGCATATTGACTAAAGGTGATTGCAAGATTTGCAATTTCGGGTACGACGGTCTCGTGCTGCCCAAGATTGCATACCGCGAGGTTCTGTTTCTATTAGCGTGCATAGATGCAAATTATACTATGTAGTTATATATTCTATCCACAAACTCCCACCGGATTCGCTTCAGCTATTCCCTTCCCAAATCTTTACTCCGTTCGTTTTGTGTGGTTTCTGCCGGTCAATTAATAAGAAGACATCAACTTCCACGCTTTCCACGCCACGTTGACGCATAAAATAAATGCTGCAGGTACAGCATACACCTGAAGAATTTCTCTTGTGTTTTTCAGTCGAACATCTGTATCAATCGATTCCTCTCCATCAAAATGTCCGTTCAGATAATATCCTTCCAGCAGCTCGTCTTTCTCCATCCACCGCTTCTGCAGCCATCGTTCAAACTCCGATTCATCTTCAAGTGGGATCGACGACCGTGGGAATCGACGCCAATGCATATGGACACTCTTTGGCGGTCGCCCTTGAAAGTATATTGACGCTAGCGTGAAGTAATCCTGCCCAAATCCACCACGCGGTACACCTTCGTATGCAACAGTACAGTCGTACAAGTATGGCACGTTGAGATTTTTGAGGACATAATAGAGTCCTCGAGCACGCGGGAGCAGGACATTTTGTGGCACTTGGAAATTGAACTTTTGTGCATATTTGCGCGAGTTATTGATGCCGTTCTGCGTGAAATTGGTGCCCTCTGGGAAAATAAGAAGCCACGCTGGCCACTGCGAGTCATTGTTTATCTTAGCAAGCGCTTTCTTCAGTCGAGACTCATCGTTTTCCCATTTTCGTGACATAAAGACTTAAGCTCAATATTAGCAAAGTATTTTTGGAGACAAACATTACGGATTGGTGAACTTACTAAATCGGAAGTATTGCATGCCCCAGCCAACAAACGGCAGATTTTTAAGCGACTCCTTCAAAATAATGTAAATGCTGCCATGGAGTTGCCCGGTATATGCAATCCACCACATATATAGCCAATCTGAATAAATTTGATGATTCGCAATCAATACAATACGCTCACCAAACTTGGTTGCTAATCGCCCGTCCTCGGTACGTGACATGAGACCGGCAACTGTGCTGTCGCCAACAACATGCACAGGAGTTGGACTCCACCATTGGGTCATGGTTGCTAAGACAAGACCGAAGG
>JANJPG010000296.1:0-12128 GCA_030407185.1 Lipomyces yarrowii
AACGCTCTCCGGTCGTGGCCGGCTTCCGAAAACTTTACTCTCGACCTCAGAAACAATCGGCAGGCCGCCCTATGGACCATTGCTAATGCTGACAGAACTGAGCGAAAAAAGCCGAAATTTGCCAATTAGGCTATATTTGCTTACAAATGTAGACCGTGGTATAACCAAGTCTAATATTGGAAGCTTTACGTAAGATTGACAAACCGTGCCCCTCCACTAAGGGTCGGAAAGTTTAAGCTGCCTCGACAACTCGGCACAACACGGAGGGCGGCTTAGTTACTCGCGGTAATCAGGCTATGCTTGCGATGGTCGGTCGACCAATCTAACTCCCACGTCTATTTAGACGCATCCCCATTCGCAACTTTTACCAGGTTTTGTGGTTGTCTGCAAGAGAGGCGTGCAAGAATGAATATCGATATGAAATATGTGTTTACGGAAACAGAGACGAGTTAAATTAACAGTATCGGAAAAAATTATCGAAACACGTTTACCGACAATTAATAGCGATACTTAGAATAAATCGACGAGTGGTCGAGGGGCAAGCGTAAGACGGAGAAAGAGAGAAAGGTGGGTTGACGTGGGGAATTCTTCGAGAAGTTGGTGTGTGTCGATAGAGAATAAACGGTCAGAGGTAAGCTTGGACGGTTGGTTAAACATGATATCTAGCCGGTTGGATTGATACACTGCGTACGTGATAAGTATATGAGATAACAAGGATCATAACGTAGGGTATGGGGATTCTGGACACTAAAATTCAAGTTCTCATTTTTTACAAAGTCCTACGCGCAAAAAAAACTGCCATATCCATTT
The DNA here is from genome assembly GCA_030407185.1 of Lipomyces yarrowii. Lineage (NCBI taxonomy): Eukaryota > Fungi > Ascomycota > Lipomycetes > Lipomycetales > Lipomycetaceae > Lipomyces > Lipomyces yarrowii. The sequence goes on from JANJPG010000296.1 coordinate 811, forward strand.
AGGCCTCGATCGATATCGTTTCGGTCCTTACCCTTCTTCTACGTTATTTTCCTCATCAATTGGACGCTTACGTGGACGCCCACCTGGTCGTTGTTTCTTTGCGCTCGCTTCCGCCTCGCGAACGACTTCCAGCACTTCCTCCGTGCTAAACACAAATTCGCCTTGGAGTTTGACTTTCTTCCCAGTAGTACGTTTCTTACGGGTCTGAAGCAATTCCCAGGACTAACAGGAACCAAACCAGCTCCTTTCCACTGTTCCGGGTCGTAAACTAATATACTCGGTGAAGGGGAAGAAATGCGTTTAGCGTCTGGTTCCTTTAAAGGGTTTCAGAGAAGTAAGAACGTAGCTAGGAAGTGAGTCTTCTTTAAAAAAACGGCCTTCACGCACTAAGCCTGTAGAAGACCATCTAACACTCGTCGAGGACTAACAGGAACCAAGCCAGCTCCTTTCCACCCACTCTGAATGTTCCGGGTCGTAATAGCTTTCTCTCGGGCGCTGGATACTTGCGAGGAATAGCACCCTGCGCTTCGACATCCAGTGGTTGCTCCATAACAAGGCTGAGTTGAACGGCACTGGTCGCAAAGTACTGCCTTTCGTACGTGAGGTGAGAAAATCCTGAATCGTCCATATACTTGCATAATTAGATGACTTTAGCGGTGGCGAAAAATATTTGACACTGGACGTTTCTTTGCTCTTCACCTACCTTCTGCAATAGGCTGCCGGGTGTAGAAACTCCTTCCAAAGTCCGTCATAATGGACGACGAGGTGAAATTGCAACCCATCAAATATTCGTAGAATCGTGATAACTTCCTTCGCCGTGGATGAGAGAGCTAGCAGTTCAGCTTCAGCATTTGATTGCAATCCATTGCACACATCCTCATCTTCAGATCCGTAACTGTTAAGAAAACTCCGCCCTGGTTAGTGGTAGCAGGGACTAAGCCGGTTCAGAATAGGGCGATTCAATATCAGGACTGCTGTAAGCCCGTACATATCTTAGGATCCGCGCTTTTACGTCGGCTAGAATTACCATCCTCGCGTCCGCTCAATCTGGTGGGCTTGGGCCCCTGGACAAATCTCAAGTAGGCTTTTCCACGTGAATCAATGAACAGTGAAGGGATTCGGATCATCCCTGTCAGGGCTCATAATCGTGAACAACTGGATGGCCGTTGTGTAAAATAACTTTCGCGCCGCAGAACACGTGCTTGGTTTTGGTTGCCGAACTCCCAACAACTGCTCGGATGATTTCTGATGTGGTTAAAGCACCAATCTCCAGATTATAACACAATCAGGGACATATTCTCGACTGCAATCTTAGCACCATGCGACCGAAAATTCCGACTATATTATCATCTGCTCGGTTTCTCAAACGCGACTATACTTATAACGCTCCGTCCCCTAATTATCCTGGCCATGTACCTACCAATCTCTTCCAGAAGTTGTTCCTAGCCGCCGGATCAGGCATATACTCTTTTTTCGATCCCAAGCGTGCTGGTTCGTGCCAGAATGTCTAGTTATCAAGTTTCTTTTTTTTTAACTAAATACTGCAGATTTGATTGCGACGCTAGGAGAGACTACCGCCGTCCCGTTCCTGATGAAGCGGCTTAGAGATTCAATGCTGTCCGATCCGACCGGACGACGAATATTACGCGAACGTCCGCGAATAACATCGTCATCCATCCGTATCGACAAATTACTCGACTACCCAGAGAATACAATCGGCCGGACTTATGCTGAGTGGTTGAAGCGGGAAGGCGTGTCACCCGACACTCGGACGCGGGTGAGCGGCGTTAATACCAAGCAACTCTGCGTAACCAGAAACTAATGCATATGGCGTATTGTAGGTGCGATATATTGACGATGAAGAATGTGCATATGTCATGCAGAGATACCGGGAATGCCATGACTTTTACCACGCCATTACCGGCCTCCCGATAATCATCGAAGGCGAGATATCCCTCAAGATGTTCGAGTTCGCCAACACACTGATCCCAATGACGGGCATAGGCGCTGTCTTGGCCCCTCTAAGATTAAAACCCAAGCAGAGGGAACGTCTACGAACAATTTACTTTCCATGGGCCATCAAAAACGGAGCATCAGCTAAGCCATTGATTAACGTGTATTGGGAAGAGATATTGGACCGCGATGTGCAGGAAGTGCGCAACGAGTTAGGAATTGAGAAGCCACCAGATTTGAGAGACCTGAGAAAGAAGAGAATAAGTCGCCTATGAATAGTGTACTGCGCGATCACCTTGCCGTCTCACAAAATCGTGAATGGTTGAATTAATGCATAACGTAGGGCGTACATGTATTATCTACTTTTTAGATACGTCGTTGTCTCATGTCTTCATGCAAATGCACATCCATCAAAGAGCGAATCATTATATATCAAAGTCGTCTTCGGAGTCGTCGCCGCCGAAGCGACGTGTCTGGTACTAATCACATCTGTCAGATGTCTTGTTTGCCAACCTTTGGCGGCAATACCCAACTTACCACGATCTTGGTTTCATGCTCTCTACTTTCCTGTTTTGATATCTGGTCCAGAAGACTAATAAGTTCGTCCTCGTCCACCCGGCTCCGTATTTGCCCAGTTCTAGCCATCTGGATCAGGAGATCCTCAACGCTGTAAGGCCGTTCGTTAGTTACAGAGTGCGTCGTAAATCTACGGTGATAATAACAACCTCTTAGCCTTTTGCTGCTTGACTATCCTGATCCTGGACAGGCGTTCTCTTGCAGCTGGAGTCAAGATTTGCGCGATCTGTGTATTTGTTGGTTAAAAAAAAATCTTGAACGCGTGCGCATAATACTCTAAACAAGGAAAACCGCAAGATCCGCCCAATAGAAAATAAAGTTCGACATACCATTTCCGTCCTGGCATCTTCTTCGCTGGCCCTGATTCAGGCAGATCACGGTTAGTTAACAATATTTCAATATCGACAGTGCCATTGGAACTCTCACTGTCTGGCAGTTGAATCGCCAGTGCCACCTGGTCTTCCACTCGAAGCTCCACCAGCTGAACCCTGCCGTCGTTGCAGGTCTGCCAACCTCGCTTGTCGAATAGCCTGGAGTTCCGCGTCGTCCATATTAGACCGTGAGCTCGTGTGTCGATTGTACTGTTTTCGGAAGTCCACTTGAATGGCAAAATCCGCCACACAAACTCCAGAAACCCTTGCCCCAATGATTGTTCGGGCCTCCCGTCCGCGCGCGCCTCCCCTCGGCAACCCTATCCGGCGAAGTTCCTTCAACCACGACTCCTTCACATCAACCATCGCCATCCTTATTCCGACTCGAGATCCCTGCTTCTGTAGAAAACAGATCAGGTACCAATTTATCGTCGCTCATAGTTCTCGTCTGTTGCCAAAATTACCGTCACAATTCTGCCTCGCTCGCCGGAACGCACGGGGGGTGTATACAAGACCCTGCTTTCGCGCTTGAACCCGACAGCAAACAGCACTGGCGCATCAGGCAGTACGACCACCGTGATGGCGACCACGGCAACCGTCGTGACGGAAATGGCTAGTTCTTCGGACACATCAATGTCGATGAGTGCGCAGGAAGAGGTCGAGATCCTGTCGACCGAGGTTTCTGCTCTTTCAACGAAACTTATATTAGCAGTGGAGAGACAGGCGGACTTGGAGGACGGATTGGCGGTCACACGTCATGAACTCGAACATGCGCAGGCGCGTATACGAACACTGGAGGATACGCAGAAGCAGTATATAGAAATGATGGAAAACGGGTTATTGGTCGAGCGGAAAGATGTCGAGCTCGAGACGTCAGCGCTCATGAACAAGCTCATGGACGAGTCTAGAGCGCGGATGAAGGCCGAAAGTGATCGAAGAAGTATAGAGCAGGAAGTGGAAGATCTCACGAGGTCACTGTTTGAGGAGGCTAACAAGATGGTCGCATCGGCGCGCATGGAAGGTAGCAAATTGGAGCATAGAAATCGGCAGCTCGAAAACATAATACAAGAGAAGGACAACATACTTGTCTCGCTACAAGAGCAACTGACTGCGCTTAAGAAAGTGTTGCAAGAGTTCACCGACGAGCAAGACAATTTAGCTGAGAGCTCAGAGTCACCGTCGCCATCTGCGTCATCGATGTCGGCGTCCATGCATGACGACGAACAAGAGTCGCAAACCACTGAAGAATCAAAGGACGTGTTGAGCGAGGCCGAGAAACAATAGTTAATTTGAGAGGGGGGCATATTTCATCATTTTGTTATAGGGTGTTCCAATACCGGGCGTTTGAAAGTTTGCTTATTGACGGAAATTAAAATAGGAGGACATGTATACACATTTGTCGGTCGGGTGAACAAGGTCCATCGTTGCATGGGTTGTGTTTGCCAAAGGAGTTGTATTTTTTTTTACTTGTAAAATATGGTATGGAGATTATATAAAGAAGTATTAAGACATTGTGAGTCTTTGGTCCTTGTCTCCTAGTTGAAAGTTGCGGTTGTCCAGCAACGACCTCGTAGACCGCCAAGCGAAGGAACAAAGCCGACGCATCATTCTGGCCGACTCCTGTACAGATGCATATATATTATATATCCCGTGACATTGGATATCACTGAACGCTCCGAAGTTGCCGTTGCTAGCCAATTTTTTTTCATCAGAATTTACTCTTGAGAAGTTTGCTTAGGTCTCTCACCTTTTGCTCAACCGCAAGGTTTAACCTAGACAGCGAATATTCCAATCGCTCCCGTTTCTGGTGCAGTGTCTTCCACTTCCTGGGATTACTATTAGAATCAGCAGCCGAGCTCTCTAGCTCCTGGGCCCGTGGCGGTCTTTGCAGTCGCACTTCTTGAAGCTCAGCCTAATCAGGAAATTAGTTATTACCAGCAAACATGCGGACACAATACTCTCGTAAAAAGCTCACTTTAGCAATCAGGTTCTTCTGCCGCCGTTCAAGTTTCGATATGGCAGCTTCAGCGCGTCGAAGAAGCTCGATAATTTGTGGCTCGACTTCTCCCGCAAATGAACTCTTGACAGCGTTCACTTCGGATTCCGGCACCACCTCAAATACCTATTTCTCGTCAGGCTTGCCTCATTCCATGTCCGCCGTATAGATAGTAACTTACACGCCGTGCTTTCAGCACGGTTTTCATGCGGGGCAAGTCATCAACACCAGAACTGAGTGATGCAATCGATGATGCCAACTGAGAACGATAGCATTAATACACCAAATACCTCCAAAAAAATACAAGTATGGACCACTTACCAAGTCCACACTCGCGTGTAGCGAGGATACACATCCTTGTAAACTGTAATTGTAGCTCGAATTCATAACAATAAGATGCGACAAGGATTCTGATCCGTTTGTTTTGATCCCGAATCTTACGTTGGCAGACGCGACGTGTCACCCAATAGTCACGTGATCAGAAATATGAATTTACGTTAACACACGAAGAAATCTCATCTCTTTCCGAAAGTAAATGAAATGAAAGGATATAGTAGATTCAATCTATTGTACAGTTACTGAGTAATATTTACAGCAACACCCATCCAGCCGATAAGCAGGCCTCTGTCTATTTACTCTCAATACATAGCATGTACATCGTTCCATCTAACTAACTTTTGTTACTTCTTCTTGCCAAGCGAAGAGGCAATGTTCGTAGCCTCCTGTATAGAACGGGCAATCGTACTTCGAATCTTGCCGTCCTCCATCACCAGTAACCCGCCGATTGTGCACCCGCCTGGGGTCGACACTGAGTTTCTGATTTGGGCTGGGTGGCTCCCTTCCAGCACCATTCTTGCGGCACCTTGCATTGCTATTCACCAATCAGTTTTTTTATATTCATGGTAGAGCAGAAGAAACGGTAGAAGAAGCAGAAAAAATAAGTTTAACATACTTTGAGCCGCAAGCTCTTGAGCAACAGTAAATGGCAAGCCCATCATCACACCGCCATCTGTCATGGCTTCCAACATGACGCACGCAAATGCAGGCCCGCTACCGCTAAGGGCGGTACATGCGTCAAGGTGTTTTTCGTCTAGGAAGACGGCGCGACCAATTTGTGAGAATATCCAATCGACTGCCGGACGGACTGACGGCGAAGGGACGATTTGAGTGAGGTCAACTGTCGAACTGGAGGGCGACGGTGGAGTGGCGAAAGAAATGACAGTCATTCCTTGCCGGATCTAAGTAGCAAACGTTAATAGGGCTCAAAAAAAAAAGACGTAGCCAACGTAGAACGAACCTTGCATGGTGTATTGGGCATAGCGCGGACAACGAACGTCTCCGGTCCAGTCAAGTCCTGTATCTGCTTGATCGTCGTTCCAGCAAGCACACTAATCAGCAGCTTTCCCTTCAACGTCTCCTTCATGCCTTTGCTGCTCAAAATCTCCTCGCAGAGCTGTGGCTTGCATCCCAACACTACGACATCGGACTGTGCCACCGCCTTCAGGTTGCCATGCAAAAAAACCTCGACTTTGTCACCGTATGTGTTCCTTATCCTGTTCGCGGACTCTTGCCTCGTCACGCAAGCCAAGAACCGGCCAGGTATAGGGACCGTTCTGTCGCCCAAGAAGGTCGATAGAGAGTCCAGGACACCACTGAGGACAGCCGAGCCCATGGTCCCGCAGCCAAGCATACAGAGAGTGTAATTGTCTTTGATTGATATTTCGGCCATATTTTCTTTTCGCTCGATGCCTTCTGATATTAAATTGGCTATCTAAGAAGCAGATCAGTTATCTCCTGGACCGGAAATGGTCAATGCGAATTTAATGAGGAAGCGACTTTCACAATTTTCCCGGGACAAATATTTCTTGATTTTAAGTTTGGCTAATTTAGCTTTGGTATGACCATCATCCGGCGCAATCTCAATTATGATGCGTTCTAGACGGCGACTGTATATTGGCAAAATGGCATATAGTCACAATGGAATAATGAGCGCAAAATATGCTATTAGACAACGCTGATAAAAGACAGTGGTAGGTGATTATGAGAGATATTGAAACCTGTGGGCCTAAACTTTAAGGTTTCGTGCTTAACTTAGTCCGAATCCGCCTTTACAACGAAGTCATCGTCAGATCCAACCGAGGTTCAAGATCGCTTGACCTTCACCATAGCACTAACTTATACAAACTGTCGAATGATTAGATATTTCGGCAGTTAATATATTACGATTCAATGCCGATTCTTGCAGATGCACACGAGACCGTTGAGGCGGACGAGGATTCGTCGTTGCCCGAGGAGGTCATCAGTTGTCTGAAATCCTCTCGTTTCGTATGTACTCCAGAAGCCCGATGTGACCACTATTGCTAACGGATTTCGATAGCTTCAGCTTGGAACATCATATAGAGACTATCCTCATGTCAGTCTGATGAATTATACTTATATTCCAAAAGGCGACGCTGTGCCGTATGAGGAAGGGGCAGTGATTGTTATGACGTCAGAGAGGCAAACCAAGAAGTTCTTTAACATCAGTGCCGTCAGTTTACTCCTCCAGCGGTTATTTTGACACACGCGGTACTGACTTACGGCCTTAGAATTCGCGAGTCTCAATTCTGGTGCATGACTGGGTTTCGAAGCAGACCACGAACGATGCTCCACAAGGTCTCACCCAGTTCCTGTTGTCAATGAACCAGGCGGAGCTTTCAAGTATCTCAGCGACATTGAATGGCCGCGCGCGGATTGTGGATGATGACGCGGAGGAGAAATTTTTCAAAGAGAAGCACCTGGCGTCGAATCCGGCCGACGCACGTCTATTTATCGACGCGGAGAATGTTGCGGTAATTGTTGTGAAGGTGTCCAGCGCGCGTGTTGCAGACCTTGATAACAATGTTGTCCGGTAAGGAAACGTTTTCTTTTGTCGCGGGAGTGGGTTGAGGATGTTAATAACCGATTATAGGTGGAGAAAGCCAGGCTCAGAGTCTACCCCGCAGCTGAGCAGTGTTGGAGCAAACGGAGCTTCATATGCGAATGGCACGTTATAAGTAAAAAATTTTTGCTGTTACTTTGTATATATCGTGCTTACAGTCGTTTCATGTATAATTTATTTAATTGCCGTTCATAGCATTTAAGTAATTTTCATCTATTTCCATATCGTTATCCCCATCTTCGCCGTCATCATTGTCGTCCGTATAGATTGGAGGCTGTGGCAAGGCGCTGCGGCTGCGATTTTGTGTTGACTTGTGACTGATGCTAGCGGCAGTGTGGTGGTTGCTAGTAGCTAAAGAATGTGGAGGGATGGATGACCGCTCCTTCTCCGTTGAGGCAGCCTCGCTTCCCAGCCTACTACTACTAGTATGTCGTACCGTGTCGTAGCTGTCTGGGTAAGTGGTTGCTGTTCGCATACTGTCGTCGTAGGAATCTTGTAGTAGATCATCGTCGTCATCGTCATCGTCTTGATCGTTAGTGCCATTGTCGGCATCCTGATGTTCAGGGCCCTCTCTCGTGCTCTGCATCGTTCGTAATTGATTCATAGCCATCGCGACAAATGATCGAATTTCGTTCAATTCCATTGCACCAACGTTATCCAGCTGCAAATAGGACTCGTTCAAATTTTTCAAACCGGCACGTGCCTTTGCCTGTCGCACTTCTCGAATGTCACGTAATAAATTTCTAATAACGTGAGGAGGACTAGAGAGATCATCAGGAGCGCATCCCAAAATTAGCTCGCCAACTTCTACCCATTCCCAGGGCAAGTTCGCCGAAAATCTAGTCATGTTGGCAGCTTCGGCGTCATAAGTTAATTTGAGGTTCTCTTCCGACAACCAATCTGGCGGAACTATGTTACAACGCGACTGTTTTTTTAACAATATGGCAACCCATATGGGAACTTCTATTCGTCGCATTGGTCGTATTGATGGAATCGTACCCTGTGCATGTGTTAGTAGGCTTTTCTCTGCAAGCACTGAACCACGCACCCCGATTAGTTCTACGGACTCCATAGCTTGCCTTGGAATAATTGTGATCAAAGTATTTTCTGCCAAAAACGATATTTCTGACGGCATAAACGTGCCGACCTGCTTTGGCGGCAGTGCCATTGCGGATTTTTGAGGTAATTTGATTGATTATTGCAAACAGACGCGAAGCGCGACGCGAGTCGTAAAGGGTAAGGTAATTGATTATTATTATTGACATTTTGTGACCACGCGACTAGTGGGTTTTGTACCTTGAATGGGTGACTATTCCGATAACGACTGGAACTTGAGGGGAAGCAAAGCAGGTCAGTTCCACGCTGTCAGTGTTCGGCGACGTATTTTATTATTATTAGTTTATTACTACACAAGATCTGACACCAGTTCTTCGGCGTTTGCTTTTTGTTATGCATCGTAGTTTGTCGGTGGTGTCATCCTTTTAAGTGACGCGTTCTCATCGCCGCACCAGACAGAGAAAAATGACGCGAATTCGGAGGATATTTACACAATGGGCATTGTCTAGTTTCTTGCTACCTGGACGGATTTGCTTCTTGCTACTGTAACGAGATACGTAGATGCCATTGAACAGTCGTATTGCTAAATGTGCCAACTCTCACACTCCACACACAATCAACCTTATCACCGTGCCCAGTTAAGCTTCCGGGTCGCCTCCGCGTCCTCGCGGGTCCGCCCCTGGGACTAACCACTTACCAACCTTCAAGTTCTTACATCATATATGCTCACATGCGCAATTGAAAATCTATCATCATCATCATTTCGACCAAGGAGTACAAAGACCACTTTGGTCAGCCCAAACCCTGCTTCTTGATTCCGACAGTTCTCTTCATCACAGCAGTAGCAAGCTTGCACCAGATCCCACGAATTCTACCATGGCCGCCGACGGCACTCTCGGCAATCTTACCGGCCAGCAGGAGCATTATCTCAAGAAAGAGCTTATCAGCCTCCAGCTGGAACAAGAAATCGCCAGTCTCAGCGAACCTTATGCGTTGCAACGATTCGGTGCGCCGTTTCGCTCTGATGGCGCCAATAGCTTATCTTCAACAAACGGCAAGAACGGAAAGCTTGCTTTCTTTAAAGGGAAAAATGCCACCGGAGCAGGGTCGTTAAGCGCCAATATACACGAGATCAGTCCTGGAGAATCGGATTTCCCCATCCTGCGTCATGTTTTTATTAACCATATCCGTACTTTTCCATTCTTGGATCAAGCAAAGCAAATCGAGTTCTGGCAACACAAGGTGCAGACGTTCTGGGAGATCTTTTCAACAAAGCGGATAAGCACGGCGGATGACCGGGCAGAGGAGACAAAACGCAAACGACTGGTATTTCAAATCCAGAAGCTTATAGAGATAATGATGTCTTCCGGTATCCGGACAGCATCCGGTTTAGAGAAAGGGGTGCAAGCTGACGATATCGACCTGGGAACAACCACAATGGGGCTGAACGGTGATCTAATAAAGAATGATGGTGTAGCTGGTGTAGACACGAGCGATAAACATAAATTCATGATCGCGAACGCAGTCGATGGATATCTCATCAATGGGTTTGATGTTAACGTTGTCGGTGTCAGACTTGTTCACGAGAAAAAGCGTGTTCGAAATCAATCACACTTGGTGGGTGCACAAGCTCTCTATCTGATTTGTGATCTAACTTAAAGTGTCTAGGAATTCTTAATCCGAACGGGACAGGAGAACCAAAGAGATGACATCTACGTGGCTCGTCGGTATTCCGACTTTCGAATTTTACAGCAGGAACTGCTGCACGCCTTCCCAGAAAAGAATATTCCACGTGTACCTATGAAGAACAAGAATTTCGCGGTGGTTAGCGATGACTTTGTCTCTCATTCGGCACCTAATTCGACGGCTCCATCGGCGACGGCGATTGACAACCCCGATATCAGTCCACGTAGTTCCATATCTCATGCTCCCTCGGAAGCCTCGATCTCGTCTGTTGGCACATCGGACTCGACGACTCCATATCCCAGTGGCCCCGCCTCATCGGTCTCCAAACATCTCACACACAAATTTTCTAGGAGCTCACTCAGAAGACGGAAATCGGCGTCATTCCCATCATCACACGTGTCGCTAACAAAACTCCACACAAACCTCAATGACCTCAGTATAACGAAAGACACCGCTGAGGTCAATGGAACCCCGACAGTTAAGCTTGCCGGTGAACTCCAGCGTCTTTCACTCCGCGCATTTCTCCGCTCTCTTGTCGCAATACCGTCTGTGGCTGAATCCGAGATCTTCCGAAAATTCTTAACTGATCGGCCATTCCATCTGTCGGATCTCACGCCTGCTGAAATAGCAGACATTCGGCTGCGGCGGCAAGCCGATGCTGCCCGTATCGAAGAGCAATTTGAATTCTACCAAATTGCGTCGCGTCGTGCGCGGGAATTGGACAGTTACATATCTGAATTCAAGAAGGACTTAATTCAAC
>JANJPG010000297.1:0-12199 GCA_030407185.1 Lipomyces yarrowii
AATTCTTCCAGTGGACAGTAATTAGTCTCGGGCCTTTCGACGATATGAGGGTATGCTCGTCAAACTTTTTTATTAACCACCAAAGCCGATCCCAAAATATGAACAATGAAAATAATAAAAAAATAGCCCCCTCTAATGACTTTGAATCAACATTTCAAGCATACCCTCCAACCGCCGCGCGTCACGCGCGATTTCGATTTGCCTTAGTAACTTTTGCCGTAACTCACTGACCAAGGCTTCTAATACAGGCGACTTCTCAATCACGGGAGCGTACATGTCAGCAACACAAGCCATCCAATCAGCAACAACCTCGACGTTCCTAAAATCGTCAACATTGCGCACGGCCCATTTTACGAGAGGCTCCAGTTGTCCTTCATCCCTGCCAGCTAAACTGATGCGGACCTTGCCCCGTCGTTTGAGTTCATCCAGCACTGTGATTGTGAGTTCCGGTGCCATTCCAGGAGCAAACGCAGCATCAAGCGCCTCGCGCCATGCGAACGCGTTCAAGTGGCGCTCAAAAAGGCGTAGTTTCTTACTTCTCGATCTCCGTTCATCGTCTATTAGAATTTGATGCTCATTTTCACCTTTGTAATCCGCGCCGCGAATCATGCGAGCAAAATTCGCGGATTTGGCCTGCTTTACACCTTGTTTGACCCTCGGCTCAGTCTTCCGCGTGCGGATCGAAAGTACGCCTGAGGTAAGACCGGTTACGAAATGCTTTTGATCAGGCTATGCCACATTTTCAGCAAATGGTCTTGCATGAGCAAAAAAAAAGCACAACTTACACTTATAGCTGTAGCCAGTACAGCGTCGCCGAATTTCCAACCAAAACTGACTTCCCATGTTGTTGCATCGAACACCTTAACATGCCCATCCAAGCCGCCGGCCAACACTGCGTTAGCCCCGCTTGGGCTGCCGCTGGTTCCGCCGATATGCAAACTTGTGACAGTCTTTTGAAAGTTACCTAGGTCTTTCACCAACTTTCCAGCAACCAGATCCCATACTTTGACACTAGGCCCGCCAGAACTCAGTACAGTCGTGCCGGTAAGTGGGAGTACAGCTTCGACCGGTGCGCCATGCGAAAGTGACAGCGTAGGCACATCAGGCGTCCTTGGATCGAATACTCTGACTAGTCCGTCATAACATCCTGTCACCACATTATCTGATGCTGGCGACAAAAAGTTTGCCGCCCGGATGTAGTCCGAATGTGATCTAAACACGCTCGTGGGCTCAGACGACGTGATATCCCATAACCGTAGTGTTTGATCGTCGGAGCCAGATAACAGCGTCGTGAGTGTCTTGGGATGGAATGAAGTCACATGAGTTGCCTGGTTAGTGGGATTCAATGTCAACAGTATCGATCGCGATTTCGTGTCAAAAACTTGGATCAACCCCGTCGCGTCACCCGCAACTAGTAATTTTCCGTCTGGTCGAAACTGGCCCGAATATGCCGTATCTTTAAATCGGGCGATTGTGCGGATAACCTGTCTTGTTCTCGCTGAAAATATTTGGACCCGCGCGCCTGATGTGACAGCAAAATCGTGCGTCCCTGACGGGCAAAAATTGATATGTGTTATGGCACCGTGTTCTTTAACTAATAGGGGCGTCTAAATTTTTTTAGTACGAATTAGTTATCCATAATCTCAATACGTATATCTTTGCTTTGTACCTTGTATGCCCGCCAAAACCGCTGCTCCGGCGTCGTCTGACTCGGGAGTACGGACGTCCGTACTTGCTGTATCCTTTCTAATGGCGCCGACATTATGTTGCACCGTTCTCTCCTTAAAGGTTGTCTAAATCAGGGAAAGAACCTGACTGCGGATTATTTTTGTTTTGCCAAAATTTTTTTTTCAGCGTTGGGAAGATACCAATTAAAGTTTGGCTATTATACGATGACTGAAAGACCCGAACCCTTAAGTACTTGAGCCGGGTTTTGTTTCGACTGGACACATAAAATTCCCGATATTCGCGTCTTGTAAATACAGTTGTGACAATTGTCTGTTATTGATTCCAAAATGGCGACGCTACGATATCCGTATCTAATATCAAAGTAAGTCTGTGTCTTTTGTCTTGCCTGCATCTACAAAGAGAGCCAACCCAAATCTAATATTATTACCTACAGGACAATCGATCCGATCTTTGGAATTGCAGTCGGCGTGTCAGCATTTTATTTATACGAGCGTCGGGAGGGCAGAAAAGAGGGACACACATTGAATGAGCTCGTTGTACGAAGGTACAAGCTCGAGATGGCCAAGTTGCGAAATCAACCACATGAAGTAGAGAGTATTAGTGAGTCCCAAAAGCAAAAACGGTTAGCTGAAGCTGCAATTTTTGAGAATACGACGAAATGACGTGGACATGGCGGTATGATTCGCTGATGAATGAAGTGCGCTAATTGACGGACAATTACACGTTTGGGTGGCGCACTCTGTTCGGCGCAACTCTTCTTGTTCAGGGACAGGCGTTTATGTGAGTACGGGTTAATTTGGAATAAGAAAAGGCATCCGAAATCTATGTTGGGACGATGGTCGGTCATACATGTGACAATTATAAATCCATTAAATTAATGCAAAGAGTAGCTAATCAAAAGTCACCATCTATAATGCAACCAGAATCTATCAGACCTAAAACGCCAAAACTGAACGTTGCTGTCAACAGCCGTTCCCACCAATGATATATATGTATATGCAATTACTTGTCCGCGTTTGCCTTCGCTTCCTTCAATTTCTTTTGCTGCATGCGGTATCCCGAGAACCAAATGCAAAATGGAAACAACAGCGTATTAACCGCAATCCAGGAGATCAAAACTCCAATATTCAATCCCAGCATATTTTTCGTGTTAAAGAGGATCGTTTTAACTGCGTCACTAATATTCTCGATCGGAAACGCGTACCCGTACCGATAAATCCCAGCTTGGAGAGGAATAGCGTAAAAAGCGACAGACACGTTCGATATGACCATGAAAATAAGCCAGAAGCCTAGCAGAGGCGGGTAGGTTACCACTGCGATTAATGCAACGTTTTCGCACGCGCCGCCTACAGCAGCCATGCCCAGCCAGTTTATCATCCAGTAGATCACAAAGCCGGCTCGACCAAATGCGGGGGTAAAGTCGACTTGAAATGCAAGCGAGATGAGAGAGTAGAAGAGCGAAAGGAAGAAATACGCGATCCAGGTTGTCGCCATCCGATAGAGGATGTAGTGACTGCGCTTCAGATGGGGAGCGAGTATCATGTGCACCGGTTGAAAAAAATTAAACTGGAAGAACGAAATAATAATGAGGTAGATTAAGCCGACTTGCATGACAGCTGTGGCGATTGGATTATCAAAAGGTCGTATGTTGTAGATATTAATCGCAACCGGAGTGGAAAGAATTTGGGGTGCCGATCCGACGATACCTGACAATGAATAGCTTGAATTCTGAGCAATCATCTGAATGACCTCCTCAGAGAAAGCCGCGGTAATATTGGCGCTGAGACCAGAAATCCAAGGCTCGAGGGAGGCGTACAATTGCTGTTGTACTGCCTCTGGATAAACAAACTGGATCGCTTCTGAGCCGTCGTAATTTTGTGCAGACGACGGATTTGCAAGTGCAGACAATAATTCGGTTGTCGCATTAGCGTGAACAATAAGCGCGCCCCATGTATGCTGTTGAACAACGTCGTTGTAAATTGCATCGTAGGAGTATCCAAAGGACGACGCATCCCGGACCTCAACCTGCACAGTGCCAGCAGCCTTAGAATACTGAGTAGCCATGTTGATAAACGTCGGCCCTACGAGCGCGTTACTGCTGTCGTCCATATTGACGATCCAGTACGACACACGATTAAGGTAGTCGTCGCGATCGAAATATGAACCCCAGTAAATAGACAAAATGCTCTAATTGGTGTTAATAGCTTCGTTCAGGGCCTAATATGTGAGACTTACCATAATAAGGATTCCCATTATAATTATCGAAGTTGCAAGCTTCCGGATCACTTTAAGTCTAGTTGTTCTAATCGAGCTACTGAAAAACCCATGCATTTTCTTGGTTGGCTGACTTTTCTCCAAATCCACTGTATCGCTTTCCTGGTTATCGCCCGACACAACGGTCGATGTCGGAGAAGGAGCGACTCGGGATCCTTCGAAATAAGGGCTTGTGCCTTCATCATGGACCAACGTTCGAGCAAATGCGTCGCTGAACACGTTTCCATTCTCATGGCTTTCAACAGCATTCGACACTGTTCGGGCGAGGGCGATAAAAGTATTCCGGGAAAACGTCCGGGAGACTGGCAATGGAGCCTCTTGCTCTGACATCGTGCGGTAATGAAATGCAATATATGTATATGAAGTGTATGGTGGTTTGACAGAGGTGGGAACGATTCAGAGCGTGGTGGATATAAATATGGAGACAAACAGCATCTAGTTTCTGTCTTTTCAACGGTACCAGTCTAGACCGAGATCATTGACCCCAGCATATGCGCAATCGGGGCCAATCAAATAATTTGGTGCCGGAGAATTCAGCAAAGAACAAGACTTGAAGGCAAATGCAACATGACTTCACTCTGATCCTCGAGGACTGGCAATTGTTACGTCATAGTTTAGGTTAGTGGCGTCGGCTGGCCGGCAGCTCGGCAAGCCACGGATCACGAGCCAAAGCTTCCTCGGACGCATGGCTGGCAGGAAGCACCTCAAAATTAAATAACTTATCGGATTTAACTAGAAATAGTGCAGGAATTGCGGCAATTCTCGAAGAAGACGGGCGATTTGAATGCCTAACAAGTGCTAGCAAAATTCCTCTTTCGTCACCGTGGTAGCCATACCCTGACCCTATACCACCACACATGGCAACTGGCCCCTTTTTTCGCTGCTATAACCTCCATTCGATTTGCCCGCAGAACCTATCATGGCATATCGCCTGTATGATTTCACCAACCACGTCATTGTGTTATCAAGAGACCACCGTTAAGACAAAAGTCTTTGTCAATGCATCCCAGAACCTGACGGCAAGAGTTACCAGAAGATGAGTCTTATCCTGCTTCACATGGACAATGTATCGCCCACAGCTCAGCCGTGCGGTTCCTATTTGCCGATCCACTCATGAATAAGGCGTTTGCCCGCCAAGGTTGATCCTGGCTAGAGATGTGTGTACACGGGGATATAATCACTTTATCATGAAGAATGTACTACTGACGCAGATAAGGTCCGATGATTGCTTTGGCAGACAGTTTTCTCCTGATGTTCAATAAGTTCTGCCGCTGGCACATTGAGCAGAATTTCGTTCAAGAACTGACTGCAGAGCATATGACAGCAAAACTGCAGCAAATCGAAACCGGCTTCAACTGTCAACTTTGGTATCAGCGCGGCATCAAGAGTCGAGGGAAGTCACACCGCGGCCGAAAGGAGTACTCAATGTCATCTTCTGCTGGTGCTGCGGAGGTCATCCAACTCCTGGCTAGCTTAGTGCATTGAAGGCAGCTCGTAAAGAAGACTCTCGTCCAACTTACGCTCTTGTACTTTCTCTCTCGACGCTCGAGGACCAGTGGTTCATAGCCGCTAGATAAGTGGGTACGAGGGTTGAAGTGTACCAGCTTTGAACTTGATGGATGCTACGACACTCACGAAGAATTTCTCGATTCTGCGTGTGTGTCTCCCCTATAGTTATGCTGCCGAAGAAGCTCTCCCGCTGGACATTTGTCTGCGAGCCATAAAAGTCGATGGGCAAGGGCTATCAACCAAGGAGGCGATTGAGACGTTGAAGAAGCTGGAAACCGACGGCATTTAGCCAGGGGTGTGAGTGACCTCAACAATTTTTTGGCGAGACCAACCTACTCACATACATTAGTGCTGGATATTTGCTACGGACTCAAGGCCGAGTTGAGGACTCTGTTATTCCAATTTGACGGCGCGGGTTGTCTAACGCGGTTGAGGATCGATATTGTTTTGGCGGGTGCGCCAGGCCGATCTAATAGATTCCTTTTGGATTAATGGATTTTAAAGAGGACCCCGCTGTAAATATATCATTGATAACTATATGTTTTCTTATTTAATATTCTACTACCGGGCAGCATGCACTCAGTACTGCGGCCCAAGCCGCGCAAAAAAGGCGCGACAGTGTCTGCCCATCCTAAAACCAATCGCGACATAACCCTGCCTTCAAGAAATTTCGCCCGGCTATACGGGGCAGACACGAATTTAGCTTTCATAACTTATAGTATACGGGGTAACCGATGTTGGCTAATAATGAATGATATAAGGTGGTATAGTATTCCGTTGAAACTATGCTCACAAATTCGTGTTGTTCGTTATCCCCAAAGCATTCAGCGAGCAAATGAGTCCAGCACAGCTCGTTTCAAACATGTCAATTGATACGCTCCAGCCAACGAAAAAAAATAAGATATATATACAAATATAATTGTTACCACATGCGCCTTCATTGGTGCGAACACTCTCTATTCGCCAAAATTCAAAACACTCATTCCAAAACCCGATTCACCCGGGTCATTAGGGTCCGGACTCTCATCTCGATCAGGCGTCAGTCGTAGACCCGTCGGCTCTGGCCCCATGGCATATCCACCCTGTCTAGCATCAAGCGCTCCTACGAGACCCAAGCTAGCAGTCAAATCATCCTCTGAGGGCTCAACCATTCCCGGCAAATTTGTACTGGTTGCAGACAGCTTGCGTGGTGGCGGTCGCGAATTGTCACGACATTCTGAGCACAGCCTAATCGCGGCAGCCGAAGTCTCTTTAATCCGGGTCCAATGATATTTCTCGGCAATTGTTGCTGTCGTTTTATTTATACCAACATGTCCATTCAAATGAATCTGGGTCGCGATAGCCAGCTGTCGTTCTGGCTCGGGCACGACCTCCCGGTCCCGAAGCATTAACCGACCGTCCCGCAGTCGGTAATGTGCCGCCGACGACCGTAACCGTGACTTTTCTTGTCTGTCTGCCTGTGGCGGGTACCGTCCCGTTTCTAAATAGAACTTTATCCGATCGAACCGCAGTTCACCAACAGGGTCCTCGACAGGTCCGACTAAATCCCTCCCATACATGATCGCGTCCACGGGATGTTCATGATTCTTCAGAATAGCTGCACCTTTCACGCGACCAATCCGTTTGAATCCTATACTTTCCCATATCCGTCTTGCTGCCACATTTGTTTCAAAGACTAGATTGAACACGGAGTAAGTGTAGCCCAATTTCGGGGCCCAGTCGATATAGCACTCGCCCAGAACTCTGCCAATACCCTTTGATCGCACATGTTGAGGAACAATAAAACCAGCACTGCAAATGTGGGCACTGCGGCCTGGGTAATTTGGCTTGATCTGACGATACAGGTGTTAGCTGTACAACTTTGACACAAAAACTAACAAACACGAGCAAACATACATAAAATGATCCAAAGCATTCTTTGGACCAATTCCGGTTATCCATTATTGCTGGCGCATCACCTAGTAACATTATTGCCGCAAACGACGAAAACCAGTACGACTGAAACGCATCTAGAGGTAGCGGTTCAAGCATTGGACTGGCAGACACAACCAGTTAGTCAGACTCATGTACGGTGGCAAATACGTTGACTCACAATGTTTCCCCCTTTTCGATTTCAATGTTCAGTTCATCGCACAAAAATGCAAGCAATCCTATCGGCACCGCCGCTGGACTGGAGATTGGATATACAGTCGCCGGGGTGTGATCCCGCAGCAAGAAGGTGCAAGGCGCTAGACCATGCGGCAGCGATGGTGCGGATGTCGGTGGCGGTGGACCGGTCGAGTATCGGAATGCCGCGATCGCGGGATCCTCCAGCATCGAAGGGGACATCGATCGTCAGTCTGGATGTTCGTTGACCCGGCACGCGTTCGCTTTCGTGTTGTTTCGCGACTCGGACGCGTTCTTGTGAGGAAATGTTGCTCTGCGTATGTGTCGTCCTGGCCTGGATGGCGAGTGCGCGGTAAAATCTGGAACCGCGAACCCGCCGTCCCAGTGAGTGAGTACCAACACCTTAGAATTGTAGTTCGCATGTGCAACACGAGCCCCGCTGTTATGTTAGCGACTGCAGAGCACGCGTTCCAACACGCTTCAACAAAGCAAACGCGCTTTTTGGCAGGACCAAAGTCTTTATTTCACAGTACGAGATGCTGATGAAGCCGTATGCCAATTACCTGACTCAGAAACAATGCCGATAGAGTCAGAAGACGGTGACAATGGCTCGCTAATAACCACGATCCCGCATATTCTCGCCCGCTATGAGGCACGGAAATCGTCGTTGACCACGTCATCGCAAGATCCAGTCAGTTTCAACGCCGACAATGACGGGTTGCGTCGCTATCGATTCATTGGACGGGTTATTTCATACGACCCCGAAACGGCGGCATTGGCTGTTGAAGATTACGATCATGACGAAGGTGACCTTGCCTGGCCGCCAAGCTCGACATGTAGGATTATGGTTGATGCCGAGGCTGTAGTGTTTGACGATGCGAGATTTGCAAAAACTTGTGTCGTGATTGGTCACTGGATTAATGTCCTGGGCCGACTTGACGTTGCCGAAGATGGTCAATTGAAAGTTCGGGCAGCACTTATTTGGCCGTGTGAATCGCCGCATGTGCAAAATGTGCGTCGAATGATGCGGACTATCATGAAACAGCAGGAGTACCGCAATCCGAATTAGCAAAATTGAGTAATATGCATTTATTTACCCTTGGGTGTACAAGCACGGACTGGCGTTGCGGGACCATGTTTGGTTACCAGCAATTCATGTAATTAGAATAACGCTATTTACAAACGATCATGAATTCTCAAATATCATACAATAATCATATCAGTAAGACTCCAAATCAGACGGACCAAATTTTTTGTCAGGCAAACTATGAACTCTGATACCTATGCTAACCGCCCCGAACCTGATCTCCGATAACTGCCAATAAAAATATAACAAATACTACTATAACTTTAGAACGGGTGACCATCACTACAAATACGAAAGATCTTATTAATTTTGAATATTATTACCCCAGGTAACACGCAATTTTTGCATGCCACCATTATTACTGCCATCAAGAGGTGAATTACCAGCCGAATATCCATTTTGATTTTTATGATATATATTGTTGCTTCCAGGGTTATATTTCTTTCTATACTGCTGACCATTATTTCCATTGTTGTTATTATTGTTATTGTTGTTCCGGCGTCCACGATTATTATTCTGCTGGTTATTGTTCCATCGCTGAAATGGTTGTGGCCCTTTCCGGTACTGTTGTGGTTCGGGTTGAGGCTGCTGCTGTTGTTCTGCTGCTGCTGCTGCTGCTAGTGATTGTTGTTGCTCGTGCGGCAGCAGACCCTGTGGAACAGTATAGTCATTAGAGACTGGAGTTGCCGGGACAGACTCAGAACGAGGTGGAAAGACAGTCGTAGGTGAGTTTTCTGCGGCTGCTTCACTGGAAGCACTTCTATGAGGGCGAATTTGACTATCGGACAGCTGCTTGGCGACAAGGCCACGTATATCTTGCTGCGGTTGGACTGAATCTTGGTCATCTGGGAATTTCGCCTGTACGACTGGTATAGTGTCTGCGACTAACGGTGAAGCAGTGCTTGTCGCAGCTGTTGATGCAATCACATTCGTACTAGCCGCAGTAGTTGTCGTCGGAGAATCAGGCTCAGCAGACTCGACAGGAGCCTCAGTCTGTTTAACCGGCTCGGCGGTTGTGTCCACCGACAGCATTGGTCGCTTGTTTTCCTTTATATCTTCGTTTTTTACCGAAGCCACGTCGCTGTCACTTAAAATAATACTGTAAATCTTAGAATCTTCATTGTGTTCCTCACCCAAGAGTGGCTGCTTTTGATTTGCATGGCTGGCTTGGGCTGTCGCATCATTAATATCTTCGGCCGTCACGCAAGCGGGACCGGCGCCTGAGTTGCGGGAAGCAAGATATGCATTCCAGTCGTGCCGACCTACATCAGTAGCAAGATCAAACTGCCTTCCATCAACAGTAAGAACACATTTGGGGGATGTAAATACGGCAGTATTGCCAACTTCCTGTTCTGGGTAGTAGTACGACCCAAGGGCTGCGAATTGTGCTGCTACAGAGCCTGCC
The DNA here is from genome assembly GCA_030407185.1 of Lipomyces yarrowii. Lineage (NCBI taxonomy): Eukaryota > Fungi > Ascomycota > Lipomycetes > Lipomycetales > Lipomycetaceae > Lipomyces > Lipomyces yarrowii. The sequence continues at coordinate 10,071 of JANJPG010000297.1, forward strand.
AGTTAGATTTAGATTCCAATTTTTCTTTTTTCATCGCGCAACTTACGATCGATGGCATTCAAATGCAGGTCTTCGCAAAGCTGATATACGCACTGCCACAATCTACCAGTAGCCTCCTTCAGCTTTTCGAGTTCTCGACGGACGTCACCGCCACGATTAAGTCGACCCTGCAAGTTTCTGCAATCGGATTTAGCAGTTTGAGCGACCTCTAGAATCTTGCCTTTCAACAACTCGATTTCGCGATTGTTGCTCTGGAGACCTGCTTGGAGCTGCTTGAGTAGCGCGTTTGATAGCTCGGCGGTCGCGGCAGAGCTGGCTAACGCAATCGCCCTGACCTGATCCTCGTCAATGGCCGCGGCAGGTGGTGCGGGTAACTCGGAAGAAGCTGTTGTCCTACCGGCAATCTGGCCCGGTTGGGTGTTGTTGCGGAACTTTGCGACGTACAGGTATGTCGCTAGTGACAAGGCAGCAGTACAAACAAAAGCGTCTGACACAGAAGACAGAAGTGAGCTCTCAGACTGGATGACAATATTATCAGAAGGCAAACATGAGCGCAAAGCAGAAATCGCAGTTTGATTGGCAGAAATGTTGATCATGTATGTAAAGCAACTACGACGTTAGCTTGTTTCCTCATTGAGCTAGTCCGGGACCGCAAACGACAGGTAGTTACTTCAAAACAGAGTCCGGCAACGCCTTCAAAGCAGAATCAGAAATCTGGCCCTGGTTGGTTACAAACGAGTCCAGCTCCGGCATCTGCGGGGGAGCTAAATGGCGGATCATTCGAGCGACAATGATGGCGACCTGCAGTGCGAATAAACACGCGTTGACCGCAACCAGCGAGCCGGACACTGCTGGCGAAGACAGGTGTCTGAGAGTCAGTGCGCCCGGATTAATCGAAGTTAGTCTTGAGAGTGCGTTGGCCATTGATGCTTATTGTGAAATATCAAAGTGAGGGAAATTGGTAAGAGTTGACCGACAGGTAGCAAATTGTAATAAGAGTATAGCCAGGCCGGGTTGGGAGTTGGCCTGTGTATTGACTTCCGTTGTCCCAACAACACTTGGGGAGTAATGGGGACCATACCCACTAAGTCATAAAAGGAGATTATTTGTGGATAATAACCGTACTAGGACTAGTGGCCGAGTCATTGACAAGGCTTTTGTTCCAATATGCAACTCTTTCCTTTCCGATTCGGCTTACACCTTGGCAGCCGAAATCCAAGAAAATGTCGGTGCGTCGACGACGGAATCTATGTGGAAATCTTGCATACTGTATGCTAACTCTGGCGAGTAGCATTTAATGTCGGATGCAACTAGCTACTGGACCACCTATTTTTGTATGATGGATTTCCAACGGAGAGTCGGTCGAATGGAGGGGATATTTTACTTCCCGGTGCGTGACCTTGGCGAAGGCGCGTCAAAGTTTATAGCGGCAGCTCGAGACGGACAATATGATAAGAGTTATTATATTCTAGAAGGTTGTTCCCGTAACTTGGATTGGCACTAATCTAAGTTATGGATTCAAGGTATGTAGGCGAGTTTCGAAGATGACACATCTCATGAAGGGAGAAACTACTTACTACTCACGGAAGTTTGCTCAGCTGCATGTTGTTTAGTTAGTGCCTAGTGCAAGAATTTCTGGTCGGTGCGAATCGGTCAAGTCTCGAAGTAACGGCTGGCTGGCATGCTCGACATAAAAACATATAGACAACCTCACTTATGGCGTAACTCTAGAATAGTGTAAACACTACTCTCGACTCTCGTAATCAGCCAAATAACCGGTATGAAATAGAATGAAGTTTTCGATATCAATCACTGCATTCCTGTCGACCGACGTCATATCTAATGCCTCTTGGTGGCAAAAAAATTCGCAAACAAGGTTCGCACTAAACATGGACCCGTAGCCCTGTAAATGACTACGCCTAGGCTAGACCTAATTGGGATTAGCGCATACGCCTTGAAAGTCTAATCACAGGGGCCCAGTGACCAGAATTCTGTTAGAGAGCGTAAGACAGGGCACATGCGAATTTTGTCTCACTGGGAGTCGATCCCTGACTGTTGCTCTTTGCCTCATCCTATTTGCCTTTGTTCATTCAATATTTATATAACGATATTATTATCGGCTGTTTCTG
>JANJPG010000298.1:0-12114 GCA_030407185.1 Lipomyces yarrowii
AAGGAGGCCATAGTGGATCGGACGAATGATGTCTCCAACAATTATGGAACCGAATCCGGCGGGAAAAAAACTGGGAGTTTCCGGCAAGCGGATGAGGAAAGGCACCCGTAGCTGCAACCCTTGTGAGTACTAGTGGAGACAACTGATTGACTCATTATGAGAACACCCTGTTGATCCTTGTTAATAGGCCGAAGTCGAAAGATTCGCTGCGTCTTCCCATCGGAAAATTCGAAGGTCTGCGTCCAATGCTCGACGCGTGGAGGGGTATGCATTCCGCAAGGTTTGCATTTGGAGGCCGAATATCCCATTAAACCAGGTACTACGGAAGACTCCGCATCTTCCAGAGCCGAATTTACTTTAACTCAGGCCCTTGAGAACCTCCGAAAGAAGGTTGAACGATCACTCCCACAGGTCTTACCCACTTCAGGAGAGACCAAGCTGCCTTGCCGGAGAGGCAAGGTTCGACATCCCAGACCGCCACCTGGTCAGTCAGCAATCCTGAATCGGTGCAGACTGACTGTGCCCCGGTCACAAAGCTATTCGGCAATGGAATGGTATTCGGAAACTGATTACAGAATTATTGATCTTCCAAGAATGCTGAAACTATGTAGGTTAGTCACCTTGTCAGACCCGAGACCGCGGCTGACGATCTCGAATACTACTCTTCCCGACACGATCCTAACTTCCCACTACCTCGGAGGCATGCACAAGCTGTACATTGTCTCTACAAAGCATTGCCGCCGGAATCTGAGCTGAAGGCGATTCTTCATGACCGAAGTGACTGGTGGAACGACTGGTGCGAGACTTTCGGGCTCATCTGGGGTGATAACACCCTCCACGCATTCGCTATACGGACATTCTGCTCTGGACACCCGTCCTTGCTCGGAAGCTTGTTGGCATGCCTAGCCTACAGTGTCGATTCTTACGAGAAGTACCTTTCGCCTGTCGAACATTGGATCCTGCACGACGATGAGCTGGCTGGCTGCGAATATGGACTGCAATGTTTGATGTCCTCGGACTATGCTATCTCAGTGCATTGCAACCTCGTCGTGCATGGACTGTATATCGGAGAGCAAACAGCCTCATTCAACTGAACGGAATACATCGAACCCATAGAAATTCCGAAACGCTGGACTCAATCTTCTGGCAACTCTTCCACGGCGACAGATGGCTGAGTCTAATGATCGGACTTCCCTACTCCGTGCCTGATGATCTGTGCGATTTATACATCCCAACCTCGGATATGATCCCGCCTGTCACATTTCACTACCGCCACCTTGCAGTGTTGACCGGGCGCGTCATCGATTGCTTACAAGCCCTTGACGGGCCATCTATATCAACCATTGCTAGGATTGATGAGCAAATAGATGCCGTTGCTTCTCATCTTGCGTCGACTTACCTGGATCCGGCCCATGTATACGCCTGTCAAAATGCAAAGGAGAGGTACACTCGGATTTTCCGCATAATACATGTGCATCAGCTCAAGGCACACTTGCATTTGCCACTTTTTCTACAGCACTCTGACGAATCGAAGCGAGAATATGGCAGGAAGGCCTGTGTGAACAGCTCGCGAACATACTTAGAAGCGTACCTAGAAATCTACGACGACAATCTCGCCACGGCGGTCCCGCACAATAACATTAAACTGACGAGTTTCTCGGCTTTCGCAGCCGCAGTAACATTGTTCCTCTATCTACTCGACTGCAGACAAACCGCGGCAATGGAGCATTCGCCCATGCACCTTGCCATTAGTTATGAAATGAGCTTGATCAATAGAACATTGGAAGCACTCAAAAATTGCTCTGATGGTCATGCCGGTTCGTTGTGCGGTCAGTGTCATACGGCATTGGAGGATTTAGTGTCGAGCTGTCGAGAAGTGGAAAATGGAACTGTTCGCAAGATTAATTTACCATACTTTGGCGTGGTATCGATAGGCCCAAAGCTACACGAGGATCATCCGACAAGCGGCGGCATCCACGAAGGTACGTCCATCCCCGCAACTCGAGAGGTGGATGGCAATCTTCTCAACATATCCACTCCGTTGGACGAAATATTCTGGGAATACCATGGGCCATGGGTGGTTTACGATCAGAGACAGACTTCCCAATCAGCGGCGGCAGGCCAGTATCATGCGTGTCCTGACAATCTAGCTAGCGCGGATTACAGCAACCTTCCGTGGTCCTTGTATGATTAAAGACGATGGTTAGAGAAATACAAGAGTATTTTGGTCGTATCGGCTTGTCTTCTTCAGATTAGTACGTCGTAGTGACGGTCGTAGAGAAATGTAAAGCTGCAGAATTGACGGACGCACTGCATATTCGAAAGGCAGAATGAGGACAAGGTTATGACATGGCACAAAACTACCGCGTCAGGCATATATTCTTTGTCCGTTAACTCTTTAGTGTGGCGATAGATGCCAGACTGCTTCTCAGACTCGCATACATTCTCAAAACAGTTTGAGAGCAAGGTCTTATCGGGACTAAAGCACCTAGGACCTACGTTCTTTTGAATAAGCATATCTACGATATCCGGCACAGCTTAGGCTAATCTATCAAAACAAACACCAGTTGGTCGTTTCCATTCCGAGAAGCAAATAGTTGCTTGACCATATCTTATGACATTAAATAATCAAGGCGAAAAACCTCGTGAATCCAAATCGAGAATATGGCGCGGCGATGACAGATTCCTCGTAAAATACGCGTGAGTTTCCAACTACTTTGGGCTGGCGAAAAGGTGTCTCCGGGTCATCGCTGGAGATCTACGATTAACTTGAACTATTTTGCAGCTAATGTGACAACTCTAACTATTGCCCTAATCGTATAGTCTCTCGAACCCTATTACATTAGTGGTACAGTCTACAACCCTTTTGTAGATTGTGCAATGGCCACTTTCTCATTTCGGCGTACAGTTTTCTGTTGTGCTGGGTAGACGTGCTTCGGATATCTGATAGTTATGGTAAGTCAGGTTTCCAATCCAATATTACATAACCGTTTCTGCCTATTGCTTATGAAGAGTCCGCTGTTCTAGTCGATTTGTTCACTCGCTTGCAGTCTCGAGTGGGCAGGACCCGCATTCAGGCATTCGTCCGGCGTGAATATGCATTCGTCCGGGTTTTCTGTAAATGGATAGGCTGCAGAAACTTTGTGTCGAAGAACATTCGTGCGACGCCTCATCTAGGCTAGGCGAACTTCGGACGAAATGAAAATCAAACAACACAGATAGCAAAATAGGGTTTAGTGGCTGTTCTGAGATTACTACAGCATTATGCAACGAGTCATCTTCAGCAAATTGTGCATCACACTAACCCTGGGGCGCGCTTAGCGGCAAACGCTTAGCGGACATCATTTTGTATTTGGATCGCGACCGATGATGATTCTAGCCAAGCGACGCTAATCCTGATTGGATGTGCCCAGTGCACACTCCCAACCAAACTGTGAATCCTACGGAAGATACTGAGAAATAACCTGTGGGTCTTCGTGAATAGCCCGAGGTCAAAGGATTCGCATTCGTCTTCACATCGGAGCAATCGAAGGTCTGTGTCCAATGATTGAAGCCTGGAGCGGCATGTGTTCCAGTAAACCGATTATCCCACTGGACAGGTACTACTATAGATCCTGAATTGAATATTATAACCTGCAGTTTGTGTTCCATCAAACATGTCCCACGTGCTCAATTTGTTCGAATTTCGACCCTTAAGTGCTGAATATGAAGGGTTGCGAAAAGAAAAAAAAAATAGGAAAACGTCAACGGCGCCCGCTATCGAATACATATAAAATGAAGGAAATGCGCGATGGATTGAAATTCGTCATCCCGTTCCTAACAATTATCAATTGGCACTTACAATCCAGCTATCGTTATGAAAATGAGGACCGTTTTCGCTAGCCTGATTCTGGTGCTACCTACTCTCTATGCATGTGCTCTGCCAGCCTGTAATCATTCAGCTACTTCTACGGCTCCGGTGTTACTTGGAAATCATTCCGCGGCTACATTGCCTTTTTGGCAGGATTATACCTCGTGCCAAGGTTAGTCTTCGTAAAGACTTAATCGAAATAATGACACTATTAACGACAATATATATAGGTCGTACAATCGAGAACGGCAGAACATGGTTCCCACTCAAGGATGCTGAGATGGTTCATCTGCAGGTTATGTAAGCATTCCTTTCATAAGAAATTGATTATGTACTATTACGGCTTCTAAATTGATTAAAGGCATCGCCATGGCGCACGCACTCCCGGGGTTCACGATGACACTCAGTGGTATCAGTGCACGGATCCCAGCGAGTTCACTTTTTCGAACCCAGGAAACGTTGTTTCCTCCATGGCTTCACCGTTCATGAAAGAGCAGACGCTTATTAGTGGTCTATATAGTTATCGTATGTGGGAAGGGAATTGTGACTTTGGTCAACTGACGTCCCTCGGTTCGGGCCAGCTACATGGGCTTGGTGAAGTGTTGCGCCAAGTTTATACTGAATGTCTCGGCTTCCTCCCCCAAGAAATGGACAGTAATTTCAAAATTCGTCATACATTTATTTGGTAAGAGCAGATCATGCAACTCAACTTAGATGTATTCGAGACTGACCAAGACCTAGGCGCACCCGCGTATCAGTCGAAAATCTTCTAGATGGTCTATATCCTATAAATACACGTCGACCCGGTCAGACACTGACAATGAACGTAAGACCTAGTGCCATCGAGGAACTGCTCCCAGGGTTTTCAACTTGTCCTCGGTTAGCAGCCTTTTACGCAGCTTATAATAATTCAACGGACTATGCAGCTACTATGGCTCCTTACTCTGCCCTGCAGAGCAAGGTTATTGCCACTTACAATGACACGACTAGTGGCTTTTTAATCCTAAGTGACGCAGCAGCTGCAACCTATTGCCATGGTCTTGGGTTGAAGGGAAACCTTACAGAAACTGATGTAATGACGGCTCAGGCTGCAAGTGTGCTAGGGTCGCACAATTTTCTCAGATTCGGCAAGGATGTTGAAGAAATTAAGCTTCTCGCAGTCGGTCCTTTGATAGCAAACGTTATCGAGGCCTTCTCTGACGATACGACGAAACTGACAATTTTTTCTGCTCATGACTCAACGCTGGATGCTCTTTTGGCCGTTGTTGCTCATCCGGATTTGCCGTGGCCAGCTTTTGCTAGTAACATTGAGATTGAGCTCTGGGATCAAAAGCACACTGGGTTGGTAGTCAGGATGTATTATGAGGGTATGGTGATTCCTTCGCATCCTGACCTTGGATGCGACTTTAATGGTTGTAAGCTGGATGTTCTTCTGGAATTCCTGCAGAAATACGTCCCAAAAGATTTACAGAGTCAGTGCATGGCATGATTAGGGACCTCGAATATGGAATAGCAATTGGCCACCACGTTGCTTTGGTGTGTACTGTGTGTTGAACTGTTATAATTTGGTTGTCAAAATCAGTCTGAGTGTAAAGATTGTACCGACAATTCTTTTAGATGTGTGAAAAGCTTTTGGCCTTAGAAGAAGTGGGACCGACCTGTAACTTAAGAGGGGATACGATTACGGAACCGTCGAAATATATTAACTTTAACTTAACTTATTCGTAAAGTTAATAGCAAAACTGAGAACTTAATCGTAAAGTAATCGTATACCATAGTAGCATCAACCTTGTGGTCACGTGCCTTTAGTTAATGGAAAGAGATCCTGGCTAAAACTGGTTTATCCTTCCCTATGTTCTCCAGGCTGTTTTTATAACATAAAGTCCTTAGTTTGACAAACCTTGATAAGGAAATTCAGGAAGGAGCTGGAATGTTTCAGCACTTAGGGCAAAGGTTACCCGTCGCGTTTCCTAATTAGGTATGGCGTAAAAAAACGTTACCCTGACAACTCTTGAATCGCGGTCGTCTTAAATAAAACATATAACACACAACCACCAGTAACTTATTACAACCACCAGTAACTTATAGTGTGGTTGTGTGTTATAGAAAGTTACTGATACTGTAGGGATCGGCACGGATAATATCCAGGCCAAAATTTCCTTATCCATATCCGTATCCGTATCCAGGTAAAATATCCGTATCCGTATCCGTATCCACGACGGATATCCACGGATATATCCGTTATCCGTCTATCCGTGCCGATCCCTAACTGATAGTCTGATACTGTAAGTTACTGGTGGTTGTGTGCTATAGAAAGTTACTGGTGGTTGTGTGTTATGTGTTGCAAAACACTGGCCGATATGGCAGACAACAGTTACTTTCGCAGGTTTTGAAAAAACGTAATTTGTTGTTCGACGACACGAATTTTTTTTCTGCGACAATTCGACAGATGAAGGTTTCATTCATTGGATCGGGAGAAGCGGATAACTTACTCTTATTACATGTAATTGCTATTACATTATTACGTTGCATATTTAATAATAAGCTCTTAAGTATATATGAACTGCTGCCGATAAATTCGGCTGTAAATTATCCAAAAGAGCAACTTGACCTTTGGTGCCATCCAACTCCGCGTCAAAAAGTCAGTTAGAACTTATTCTTGAGCTCACGGAGCTTCTGCATGACCTCGACCCTGCCTTCCAAGCCGACCGCAGTTTGAATGGTAGGGTCGGTAACCATCATGAATGGGTTGTAGGTCTTCTCGTCGCCGATGGTGAACTTACCAGTGGTGACTTCGTTTTCGGTGCAGAATTTGTCAAGCTTGCTCAAAGGCTCGTTGTTGAAGAGCGATTTCGCGAACTTAACATTGGATTTTGTGTACTCATGACCAGGCTAGAACAAAGATGTTAGAATCTCAATGGTAAAATTTATTGCCGATTTGGGATTGTGCATACGAAAACTTTAGTGTCGTCAGGTAGTGATGCCAGAACCTTGTTCAACGCGGCATCCATTTCCAAGGCAGTACCCTCGAAGAATCGTCCAGAACCACAAATGAAAAGTGTGTCACCAGTGAAGACAGCCCTGTTGTCACCGTCCTCAAAGAAGTAGCAGATTGAGTCCTGAGTGTGGCAGGGCGTGTGCAGAGGAGTGACAGTGATTGACTTTCCGAGTTTGAAAGAAGCATTGTTCTTGGGAGTCTCCGTGACACCAGGCGAGTTGAAACCCGCGATAATGGGTAGGTTCGGGTACTCCCTGCTCTATAAAAATTGTTTAGCCACTGAATTTTGGGGTTATGTTCTGCGTGTTTTTACCATCTTCTCGTTGCCACCTATGCGGATTTTCGTTAGATATCGTACTATATCAGCGAAATCGGGGGGACACTTACCAGAGTGATCATGGTGGTGATGCGTGTTGACAATTCCAGTCAACTTGATAACACCCTTCGCTTCCAAATCCTTGATAACAGGGAGGACCCTGCAAAGTACTATTAGATCTTGCTTCCATGTACAACACACAAAAACCAATTAGCATACTCATGCGGCTCAGCCGGGTCTATGATAAGTGTATCCTTGGTGGCATCATCGGTGACGAGGTAGGCGTAATTATCGCCTCTACCCCACCGCATCTTAATGTGTTGAATATGCATGTTGCGTTTTGTGAACTAAGCCACCAATTGATTAGCACCTTCGTCCAAACTCACATTTGTCTTCTTTCAAATCCAAATGCTAACTACACTCTCATTCATATCGCTCTCTATGCCACGCGCCTCATCTTCCTTGCCGAGCCGATGAAGCAGTTGGGCTAACAAGAGTACGAAGACCACAACAATGACCGCCGCCCCATTCCGCAATCCCATACCTGTTGAAATGGAACCGATAATCTGGTGGTGAGTGTCTGACGTTTTAAAGTCGACACGACGAACATAAACGGGTAATTGGACGTTATGATGTGCAATGGGAGACAGGGGAACGAAATTAGCAGATAAGCTGCCGTACTTATCAAATACTTGTCAAAAGCCGATTCTACCGGATTGGCAGCTGTTGACCCTAACCCCATGTCTTGACAGGGCAACTATCTGCTCCAATTATTATTGGATTGAGCAAAGGGCCATGGGCAAAGTTAAAAAAGAAAAATAGCTGCGCTTCTATTTCCTATTGCGTATAGAAATTTTGGTGAATGGTGCACCGTATCTGTTAGGAGAATAACCATCATTACTACTTTACAAAATTTTAATCCAAAAGGCCTGAGGCCACCGCCTCGGTAGTATCTCACCCGCCAGTCTCAAATGTCTGCCCCTTTTGTTGAGTCTCCATTAGAGGACGCCTTTGGCGGGTTATGCTTCCGCCGCTTCTTTCCACCGGCTTGAACTTTTGATGGCAAAACCCTGGTACCCCATAGAATATAGCCACCGCCAGACTTTGATGTCATTTCAGGATGCGTTCGACCAGGAAAAACTTGGTACTTTCGTACCCGAGTTTCAAGGATAGTTGGCGCTAGTACGCGAAGATCAGCCATAAGATCGTGAGAAGTAGTGACTAATGGCTCTTTTGCTGTATTGTAAACCACTAGCTGGCGTGAACCTTGCAGTGCTGGAATGAGGTTATCGAGTACCGGTTTCGTTTCAAGGGTGGTTGCCAGAAGTAAGCTGTGATAAGTCAGCGACTTAATATCACTACCAAGTAGATTCAAAATTGTGAAATGGCATACCCGTCAAATAGTCCATCGCATATGTGTTGGTATATGCTCTGAAGCTCCATATGTCGGGCTAATCTTCGATAGTATTGTCCGCGACGGGACGACTTCATCTTCGACAGAGTATCTTCGGATAATATCTTCACCTCTGAATGAATTACGTTAAAACAGTGCAAACTAGTTTTGGGTTTGCAATACATCATGTACCTTCTTCCTCTTCCGGATGAAATAGTTCAAACAAGTTTATGGTCTTTATCATCCGTGTAACCAATTCTTCCGGGAAATTCATGTATTTCATCACGTCCATATTTGGGTGCTCGTTCTCGTGCAGAAACATTATCATACCGTCGCCTGCAATTAGTTAGTTTCTGCCCCAATCCCATCTGTAACGTCACAGAGTAAATACCTCCCATCCGTTCCATCATCGCTCCCGCAACCAACCCACCGGTCTCATCGATTACAATATACTTCCCGCCTGGTCTTACGTTGGCCAAGCTCAACATGAGACCCAGGCTCTCTGAGGTCAACTCCAATATTCTGTGATGATCTTTGTATTGAAAGTATTCAATAATCTCACAGCTTCCCACGCTACATGGCGTGAATCGGCGTAAAAATTTCTGCTGCTTCCGTCGCTTATATTTCTCTTGAGAGTAAACACTCTTCTTATCAAAGGCCGCGTGCGACTTAATTACTGTCTCTATAATTTCTTCGCCAGACGCAGTCTTTTTCAGGGCTTCGATTTCAGACATGGATAATTTCTGAACCGCTGGATCATCCGTCGTCTTCTCGTTGGTCCCAAGCGGTTTCTCCTCCGGACCGCTAGTAATTTCCGTCTCTTCGCTCTCTTCTTCTTCATCAGCGTCTACAGTCGATGACGGAAAGAGACCTTCTGATGAGTATATCGTGTCGACGTGCTTGTCATCTTTGATTTCGTACGTGTACCCGTACCTTTTGCCGATAATGTCATCTGCGTAGAAGGATCCAAATTTACCGAGGTGAATTGTTGAGTGCGGGACAAGCTTGGTTATCCGAAGGGTTGCTGATGGTAGACGGATAAACACATATGTATTTGGCTCGATTACGTCCTCGTTCATTTGTAGTGATTCTTTGGTGAACTATTGCTTGTAGAAAATACCAGATGTTGATCAGGGACATTAAACTCGAAATTTTTTCGAGCCGCACGCCTTTGGAAGACTTTAAAAAGCGGGCATCGCACTTTCCCATCACCCGGCCACCCCGGCTTTACGATATTTGTATAAATGTATTGACAACGAATTCAATAGTTGTGTTGATCCAACGATGACTGGACTCTGTACTATTCTTTGCATTCCGGGCACAATTATATCCTCTACTGCTGTCCACGATTAACAGAGTCAGTCTTTGAATCAGAGGCCGCTCCTTGCAAAGCATTGAATGTAAAATCATGTAAATTATTCCAAAACTATTGATACCTATAAATGTACAGGGCAACCAATACAAAGCCATTTTATGCAAACAACAAGCTATCCGTCAACGGATCAGGTCCTTTCTCCTTTCTTTCCTTTGCTTTTACAGCCTTTTGGACTTTCTTGATTTCAATTTTGTCAGCGCGCTTGTTCTTCAACGCGGCTTTACCCATCCTATATTGGGCCCGTACAAAATTTGGCGAGACAAATTCCTTGTTTTCATAAATCAATGGCCCCGAGAAACTTCCTTCAACAATCGAAATCAATGTCATAACAAACCGCGGACCGATTTCGACTAGCGAGAGTGTAAGTTGTTTCTTTTTGCTGCTGCTGCTAGCTTTCACATCCTCCCCTTCGACAGCCGTACTACCTTCACTACCAGCAGTATCGATTGCCTCTGCAATCTGGTAATTCCGGAACCAGACTTTATTATCGACGATCGAGAACATTACGACATGATCTACAAATGGTTTCGCTTTCCGTGCTGTTCTCGGTACTCCAAAAATATGGAACAACAGCTCCTTGACAAGTCGATAATGTGGACTGCCGTCGAAAGTCTTGTCGAACGACAAAATCGGTCTCGATCCACGCAGACAGTTCCCGGTAAAGTTCAACTCTGACATTGTATGCAGATTCTGAATGTGGAATTTTGCGGTAGGTCCGTTTGGCGCTTTGGCGAGGTAGAGGTAAAGATCTTGACGCTTGCGAGCTTCGAAGAAGAGAATATTGTTACAGTTGTAGAGATCCGCTAGTTCATTTAGCATGAACAGCTTCGACTTGGTGTCGAATTTGGAGTCCTTTTTGGCGTGAGGAAGCATGACCGCCAGGTCATTGATCAGATGTCGTTGTCTATTGGTCAGCCATACAGTCGACCAAAAAAAATGAAAAAGATAAAACTTCAGTTCAATAATAGTTAAATAATAGACCTACCGATATGTAACGCCACGGGAAGACAGCATCAGAACGCGCTGTCGGTTCTTTGGTCCGCTGGTCCCATTTTTGTCGACTTCGTCCTCGTCTCGTCGTCGCTTCGTACCAGATACAGCTTTGTATAATGATGCCATGTCCTTACTATTTACAAAAACGGATGAGTAGAAGCTCCTTGGTTTATTATAGCCAAGAACCTCGTTGGTCTTGGAAGAGAATTGGGAGAACCGTTAAAAGCTGGTGAGGAAAAATTTTGTGCCGCACTGGTTTTCAGGGGGGATCCCCGAATTATCTGCCGGCTTTAGTAAACTCACTAGTTAGTTATCATGAACAACCAAGTTAATTATAAATCATCATCATTAGGAAGACAATAATTACGTAGTTACATCGCAATCCAAATCTATAAATTCAGAGCATCAAAAAAAATGTCTGAGAAACAGTAGAGAACGGTTAACACCGTCAAATATTAAACGACCTACAAATGGAGTCACATAAAAACAAGCGCACAAGAACATTAACACCATTTTGAAAAAAAAAAAAAAATAGGACGAAAAAATAATACAACAATGCATGCATATATATTAATTAAGACCCACAGTAACGGCCTTTGTCTATATTTTGAAAACGCCACGCTATGCTACCTCTAAAGGAGCATTGCTTCGGATCGCGCTAAGGCGATATTTGATGTCTTTTAATGCTTTTGTATCTGGATTCCAGTCGTCGAACTTATCCAGGATTTTTTTAACATCGTCCAAGAGATGTCGGCGAACTAAAAACATGTAGATTAGCAAGACGTGCGATTGACGGTAGTTCTCAGACTATTGACATACCGAAATCTTGCTCCAGCATCCCTCTTACCGTCCAAGGAAGATGATAAGGATTGTAGTTGCTTGGCGTTGGAACATCGAACTTGTCAACCTTGACAGGGATGTCCGGAATGCTCGTTGTCTCTAGCGTATATTTAATCGCCATATCATATACAGCATGCTCGTAATAGATCATCGAGTGTCCTCCTCCCGTAAAAGTACCGCCCAGAGAGTCGCTGAGATCTCGAATGATGCTATGGTCGGAATATCCCATGTTACGCAATTTGGTAAGAAGCTCGATAAGATGTATTATGAATGACGGGGCATGGACTCTGCCGTCGACGTTGATAGCGCTGTAGACGTGAGGATGGTGAACGTGGGTGCAAAGTGCTGA
>JANJPG010000029.1:0-26150 GCA_030407185.1 Lipomyces yarrowii
CTTGCGAAACGATAGGTGCAGGAAACGCAGGCAGGCTTGTTTTCCGGCGATTGATTTGGATTGAAAGGTGGTGAAATGTTTGCTGCGGTCATAATTGTATTGGGACTCGCCGCTTTTGTCGGATTTCGATTACTCACGCGCTCACCTCTATCTGACATCCCAGGACCCACAATAACGGCATTCACGGATGTATGGATCCTGGTCAATACATATTTTGAACGACGTAATAGGTTGATCCATGAACTACACCGCAAATACGGGCCGCTAGTACGATTGAGTCCGCATGAGGTTTCAGTATCTGATCCGGCATACATAAAGGCTATTTACATCAACAACTACGACAAGTCGAAATTCTATAGTTTGTTTGATAACTATGGTGTGACTAATGCTTTCTCTGCAATTGAGAGGCAAGCGCATGCTCCAAAACGGCGTGTAATGCATCAATTTTATTCGAAAAGTGCCGTGACAGCAGCTAGCGTGGAGGAATGGATTCGGGCCAGGCTGGACAGAGCTTCGCAATATTTCGAGCAATCCGATAGAGAGAACAAGGCGATTGATGTTTTACCACTATTCAGATCTATTGCAATGGACGTTGTGACGGCGTTTCAATTTGGAGAGGATCATGGCACGAATTTTATTGGGGATCCCATCGAGCGCGATTTGATCCTCGGTAAATTTCGAGTGCAGGCGAAGTCCTGGTTCATAGGACCTTATCTCCCATCCGTGGCGAAGTATATTATTCCCAAGTCTTTTGTGGAATCCATTACGTTTACAGATCAGTGGAATTTAGATAACATGAGGCGGTCGGGATTCCCACCCGACTCGGCAGCGAAAAAGTTGATTGACGGTGGATTTTCCGAGATGGAAGCCGCCAGTGAGATTGCAGATCATGTTGTTGCTGGACATGAGACGACTGCAGTTGCGTTGACCTACTTGTGTTGGCACCTTGCTAAGCATCCAGAAATCCAGGACAAGCTGAAAGAAGAGATTAGAGCCGTTTGCGGCCCATCGGGAGGACGGATCCCAAGTTCTGTGCTTCCTGCGTTCAAGGACATTGATAGATTGCCTTACCTTGCGGCAGTGCTGCAAGAGACGCTACGATTGTACACACCCATCCCGGCAAGCGAGCCTCGCGTTGTTCCGGCGAGCGGCATGTGGTACAGTCCGTCGTCATCCGAGTATGGCTCGAAGGAATCTCGCATCTTCATTCCGGGCGGTGTAGTGATATCGATGCAGCCGTGGACGGTACATCGCGATCCATTTGTGTTCCCTGATCCGGAGAAGTTTGATCCGCAGCGATGGATTAAATCTGATTCTGAAACGCTGCACAAGATGAACAAGTCGTTTATGACGTTTGGTGCTGGTATTCGGATGTGTGTTGGAATGAAGTTAGTTGTCACGCCTGGGATTTTTTTTCATATTACATGGTCCTAACATCATTCAACTAGTCTGGCCATGGAAGACCTAAAATTCGTTACGGCCTTCATTTTCTCAAAGTATACTGTAAGGCTAGGTGCCGAGACCACAGATGACTCGGTAAGTCTGATCCTGGATGACCCAATTCAGGCCGATGATATTAACGGATCATAAGATGTACATGATCGATCGATATAGTACTCGGCCAAAGGCAAATGCTTGCTACATACAGTTTGAAGAACGTTGAATATAGTAGATTATACATGACGACACATTGAGTGAAACGAATACTGCAAAGACGACATGTTTGTTGTTTAGATTGGCGGTGGGCTCCTAGGCGTTGATTCCGGTGCTTCGGTCTGGGCATCATTTTCGATAAGATTCGCGCAGTTTAGATGCACATAGCATACTTCGTCGATGTATTCGGACCGACGGTCATCGGTGGATCAAAGATTATAGAATTCTACCATGCCTACAATTCAAAAGCTGTCTTCAAGGTCAGTGGGCCGGGGCCATCCAGATTGATTATCTGGGCAATTTTCTCCTGTACAGTTTGGCTATAAATTACGACTACTCTTATATACACGATTTTAACCAAGCCTATCCCCTATATACACGCGCAACCTCCATAAATGCATCAAGAAACTTCTGGTATTCGCATTTTCAGTCACAAAGATAGACGTCGGCCAGGACATAAAGTCGCCGGTGCCGCCCGTCTTGCGAGCAAGATCAGTCAAGCAGTCGCGCACAATCGAGGACGTTTCGAAGCCGCATAGTTGATTGGCGAAATACCGGATCACTGGAAGGTTGTGTCTCTCATTGTAGTAGAATTCAGAGTCTTTCAAATTTCCCTTGGCATCCGCAAGAGATGACCAGCATAATTCGGCAATTAAGATGCCCTCTTCGTTGGCCCTATTCTCGTCAACGTAAAATCCAGATACTCCACTTAATCGCAAATTTCTCGCAGAAATCTCGAGCCGTCGCCGTAACCTCCGCTCGATTAATGAATCCATGTCAGGTGCCCAACCCGATTTCTCGGACGGCACGCCGGACACAGAGCGGATATATTTCAAGTGCTTCCAGCTCGCCTGACGAACATGCTCGCGCTTTAGAATATGATAGGTTGAACCTCCTACTATATCTTTCTTAGATTCTGGTTCCAACGGAAGATACACATAATCAACCACAGCATCCTTTCTATCGCTGACCATTGCATCACCAGCGGCAGATAAAGCACTGCTGGCATCTTTGACGAGTTTAAATACTGAGAGTTCTTGCAACAGGTTCGATGGTAATTTCACACGCCAGTTTGCGCAGAGACGTGATTTGCTTGCAAGAATAGCGACTGCAGAATATTTGTCAGCACAACGCAACTTCAGAATTATGGAGGACATACCATATGGATTATTTTGCATTCGTCTAGAAAAAGTCGACAGATCAGGGAAATTTGATGGTTTGGTCTGACTTCGGGGAGTAGAAAACCACTTTTCCGGTCTAGTTAAGAGAATGGAGCGGTCTAACTGGAAGCCCTCGTCATCGTATCTGCTCTTCCGTCGTGATGTCAAACTATCATCTATCGTTTTGGACTGACCGGCAATGCCATTGTCCAGCTCCGTCCCATCATCTCCGCTCGACTTGTGACGGTTAACATCGTTTGCGATTGTAGTCTCCTCTTGGCTTTTATCGCTAACGCCATCTAATACTATATGGTCCGGTGCAATCTCAGATCGCCGATTCCTTTTGCTACTCGTAGTATCCGTCTCAAGAGCGGTGGTCCGAGGAGCATTTGATTTCGTCTTTTGATCACTGAATACGGAGACGGTAGAAGAAAAATTTCTCAGTTGACGCGGAATCGTGAATATATTGCTTATTATTTCGATATACTTGCGGTCACAATGAACTATATTCCCTCGCCTGTTATGGGCGAGGTTAGGAAGCTGAAGTGAACAGTTGGACTTGGGCGACAGTCGCGACCCCTGTCTATGCAGCGAAGAACTCCGTCCAAAAAGAACCGCATTATATTTCATCGTACATCATGCGCATCTCCCGTCATATAATACGAACTATACAATGGTAGTAGCGGGATTATTTGTAAAGCGGTTAAGTTATGATAACCAAGGTTCCCAAATTTTTTACGTTGACATAAAAAATGTGGTGTTTAGGGTTAATTTAAAAGCGAAATAGTGGGTGTTGCCCCGCCATAAACTGCCAGGAACAGCCACTGAAACGGGGGACAAAAGTCGACGGATTATCTGACGCACATCATCCGAGAACAAAATTAGCTCATATGCAATTCCACTGTCAGATCTATTAATTAGTCCTACATATACTCCATTCCTACTGGAGACCTTTTTAGAGTCTCGTGCGAGATTTGCAATATTGACTTATTGCTCGAGCGACAACCGCAGATCCAGTTACTTGATCGATAGCCAACATGGCTGACTCTAATACACAGCAACAGCTCAGTCAGATCGCCAAATTCTCGACATTGCATCCGCGGTCCGATGGCCAAATGTATGCATATGGAACAGCTGGCTTTAGATTGCTCGGATCACTTCTCGACTCGGTCGTATTCAGGGTCGGCCTTTTGGCTGCCCTGCGTTCACGCAAGTTAGATGGAGAAACCATTGGAGTCATGATCACCGCATCCCATAATCCACCTGACGACAATGGTGTCAAATTAATAGACCCGCAGGGTGAGATGCTCGAGGTATGACTCTTATACGTTGTTTGGCCCGCTCAATGGTGGATCGTATCAGGAACTGGAAGCTAAATGGAGTAGGCATCCTGGGAAGCATACGCGACCAAGTTCGCTAATGCGGAGACTGATGATGAATTAACAAAGGAGTATCTAGCAGTTGCTGAAAGTTTCAATATCAACTTAGACAGCCCTGCCAATGTTGTATTTGCGCGAGATACACGGGCTTCTGGACCAGCCCTCGTTGCTGCGTTGAAGGATGGGTTGGAGGCCGCTGCAGCCGAGTACGCAGATTACAGAATTCTTACCACGCCACAACTTCATTACATTGTCAAATGCATTAATACTGCGAAGACGGCCACTCCTTATGGACACCCAAGCGAGCAAGGCTACTATGAGAAACTTTCTACCGCCTTTCGGATCGTGACAAAGGGCAAACCAAAGCCGCACGTTATCACGGTTGACGCCGCCAATGGCGTGGGAGGCCCGAAACTTAAGGAATTGGCAAGCCATATCGGCTCGGATTATCTCGATGTTATTGTTGTGAAGGACGAAATCGATGCGGTCGAGAAACTCAACTACCAGTGCGGTGCTGATTTCGTAAAGACTCAGCAGAAGCTTCCGTTGGGTCTCCAACCTGCTCCATACGAGCTTTACGCATCGTTGGATGGTGACGCTGATCGAATCGTGTTTTATTATGTAGATGATGCAAAAAAGTTCCATCTTCTGGACGGCGATAAGATAGCATCGCTGGCTGCAATGTTCATTCGTGACCTAATAGCCCTCTCTGGCGTGGACCTGCAAGTCGGAGTCGTTCAGACTGCGTATGCGAACGGAAGCTCCTCAAAGTACTTATCGGATATTTTGCAAGTTCCTATTACCGTTACACCGACTGGTGTCAAGCATCTGCACCATGCCAGTCAGTTGTTCGATGTCGGAGTTTATTTCGAAGCCAATGGCCACGGCACTGTTCTGTTCTCTAACAGTGCTATGAAGGCCCTTGAATCTTTTGAGGCTCAAAATCCAGGTCAACAAGACGCAGTTGCTACACTGCTCTCCCTCGCAGCCTTGATCAATCAAACCGTTGGCGACGCTCTATCGGATCTGCTGCTTGTTATTGCGATCTTGAGTCACAAAGCATGGGGTCCAAGTGAATGGAATCTTACGTACACAGATCTGCCTAACCGGCTTGTTCGGGTGGTCGTCAAGGACCGAACGGCGTTCAAGACGGAAGATGCCGAGCGAAGATTGGTTGAACCAAAAGGGCTGCAGGCAGAGATTGATGCGCTCGTCAAGAAATACAAGTCTGGCCGCAGCTTCGTCCGTGCAAGTGGTACGGAGGACGCGGTAAGAGTGTATGCTGAAGCTGCTACAAGACTGGAGGCCGATGAACTTGCCGTTAAGGTGTCAGACTTGTTGAAGGGATTATGAAATAACGTATCTCACACTTGTTATGATGTTTGACCGACGGCAATTTCCGTAATTTGGGTCTTTTTTTCGCGACGGATTGCGAAACTACGTCGAAAAGTGATTTGTTTATATATTGGGACGACTTCCATAAAAGTCAGATGTTATCTTCTGAGATTCGGGCACTTGTCGAATACTCGCAAAAGCGGACTGGGGTTGTGAATAAAAATGGCATTATCTTTCGTATAATAACCCGAGATGCAATGAGCCTGAGTCATATGTTGGCGCGATAGTGTTGTTGAGAAAACTGCTTCCTCTTATATCCTTTATAGCCGTTCAGTAGTTGGTGGTTTAGTTTGACTACTGATAAGTTGTGATTTCTGTATTATTTATTATAATCCCCCGTGGGGGCGTAAATACTCATCCATTAAAGTTTAGAGGAGGGGTTTTGGCTTGAGTGGGGGGTTCGTTGGGACATTTGCAACTGCGCCAAATAAACTCTGCCGCAAGTTCGGTTTCTCTGCCCCAAGGTAAGGTGATAGATAATTTAATTTGCTTCGGCTGACCTTCGTCCATTCTTTCTTGTGTGCTCGTCATTGCGTTTTCGCGCGAGGGTTGTCACATCCAATCTTCACATCCTCGCTCTGTCGTATTCGTGCTGAAGTAAGTCAGTCAGTCAGCCAGTCGGATCCTCAAGGTATGTTCGAACTCAATTCGACCGGGGCGGCGCCGCATCGGGTGTTGTGATACGATTGTTGATTGACCCGATATATCCGTAGGTCGCCTGCCTTTCCTTGCTGGTTTGACTTCATCTTCACCGCATTATTATTTGCAATGTCACAAACGTACGTTGTCTGGGTTGTCGCCGGTCCCGCCGGCACTGGTAAGACCACTGTCGCGGAATTCCTTTCGCAAGACCTGAACGCGCCATATGTCGAGGGCGATAGCTTGCACACGCCTGAGAATGTCCACAAGATGTCCGTGGGTATTGCGCTCACAGACGAGGACCTAGAGCCTTGGTTGCGCAAAATTGTGTCCGAGACAGTGCAAGCCATCAAGGCTCATAACTCGCCCCGTTACGGCGTGGTCACTTGCTCGGCCCTGAAAAAGAAATATAGAGATTTGATCAGAGAATCCGCCAGACAATTGCGAGAACGACATGGCTGGTCTGTTAGCGTTCGATTTTTGTTCATGTCGATCGATGAGGAGGTCTTACTGCAGCGCGTGCGGGGACGGAAGAATCACTACATGAAGGTTCGTTTGTTTTACATTTTTGCTACAGTTTTTTCAAAAATACAACTAACGGCGGTCTAGGAAGATATGGTGGCCAGCCAACTCAGAATTCAGGAATTACCCACTTTGTCAGAACTTGACGCCGTGTTTTTGGACGTCACTGGCAAATCACCGGACCAAGTTAACAAGTTGGCCAAGGAGGCTGTGCTTTCCTTACCGTAATTTAGTTCATAGCATTTGCTTTTGATTAGACAGTCATTTGGAGGGAAAAATGTGTGTTTGGGTTCCATAGATAGACGACGAATAAAGCTGAGCAGCTCTCTTTGGATCAGGTTTTCACGCAGCTCCACTGGTTTCGGTGTCATGGAGACAAAAGTGTTGGCATGTTGCGAGCGACCGACCTGCTAACCACAACACAGTGGCCTTTCCAGGTCGCTGACCGAAGTCAACATAGCTTCTAGTATCATCCAGTTGTGTCACGAAACCCGGGCTTAAGACCCGCAGTAATCCATAAGAGGGCAAAAACCCTGCGTCCACCACCGGGCTAGGGCTGTTGGCGTATTGCCGATATTGCCAGTATTGCCCATACGATATCGTCTACGATACTACATCGGTATCCCTGATGTCGGACGATTGCCATTTGACGATCTATAGAACTGCCGACCCCGCAGGGATTGACGATCATAACTCATAAGGCCCAGGATGTGTCTTGTCGTAGCAAAATCATATTTTGCAACTCAAACACTTAATTTCATTCGTACATGTCGCCCTTGAACAAATCAGGGCTGTATGCGGATAGGCAGATAGGCGGATACTTGACACAGCCAAGGTTTCTTTTACAGATATACCCTAACCCTTTTTTTCCGAATTTCAGGTACCGACGAGGAAGATTAGGGCCTGATTCTTTTTTTAATGGCCCTCCCATTAAGTAGAAATGGTCAGACTCCAACATACTAACCCTCGTATTTTATTGTTTCCTACATCTCGCCATGCGAATATATGGAACTCTCCGAATCTATTTCTTCGGTTTCCTGAACTCGATAGATATTAATATATGACTTAGCTTTAGCGTAGATATAATCTCTCGTAGGGTCGTCGCTGCAAAAGTAGAACTTGACGGAGACACAGTATATTCTGCACCATCTATTCCCCAAGTACATTGCCGCCAGTAGCTTCAATTCGATAATCAGCCAGCAAATTGTCTGCAGGTTGGGAAAACGGTGGCCAGTGGCCAGACAGACTTTAGTGTTTGGCCGACGGCGATAAAACAACAGGCGTCGGGGCCATTATCAGCCGTGTATCATTAGTTCTTAATCTAGACGTTATCTCATACCTTTTTCAGCGCTGGGTATTCCACTACTCATTTGACACTCCAATTGATTACATATAATATTGAAAAAATGGTTGCAACTATCGGTTGGACCATTCCGCAGTGGCTCGAGGCCCAGCGAGCCAGTTCGTCTGAAGAAGGTCTCGCTCGTATCGTAGCTCAGGTTGAAACTTTCAGCAAGGACGACGTTGCGTTCATTACCATCGCCTCACAGGACTTCCTAAAGACCCAATGGGAGCAACTACAGGCGATTCCTAATGCCAAGGTCCGTATATAAGTTACTGACGTACATTCGACCCGTGCTCACGTCTGAATGCAGGACCTGCCGCTCTATGGTGTCCCTTTCGCTCCAAAAGACAATGTTGACGTTGCAGGTCTACCCACCACTGTTGCATGCCCCGCGTTCAAGTACGAGCCTGCCAAAGATGCGGTCATCATCCAGTTTCTCAAAGCTGCCGGTGCAATCCCAATCTGCAAGACCAACCTTGACCAGTTTGCGACGGGTCTAGTTGGCACTCGTTCACCATATGGTGCGGTTCCGTCAGCATTCAATTCAGAGTACTGCTCCGGCGGTTCGTCTTCTGGCTCATCAAATGTCGTCGCTCGTGGTCTCGCGCCTTTCTCGCTCGGAACTGATACTGCCGGTTCAGGTCGTGTCCCGGCCATGCACAACAATTTGATCGGTCTCAAGCCGTCTCGTGGCGCGTTTAGTGCTACCGGCGTGGTTCCGGCCTGTCGTGAGCTTGACTGTGTTTCTGTTTTTGCGCAAAACCTCCCCGATGCCAAGACCGTATTTGATATCGCGGCCAAGTATGATCCCGCCGACTCCTATTCCCGTCCACTACCGGAGAAGATGCTGCAATCTTTCGGTCCCAAACCAAAGCTTGCAATCCCCGATATACCCCAGTGGTTCGACGACACCGAGAATGCACCATTATGGGCTAAAACTGTTGAGGAATTCAAGGCCACTGGTGTCGAACTAGTCCCGTCAGATTTTACACCTATGTACAAGCTCGGTGCCTGCTTGTACGAGGGTCCTTGGGTTGCCGAGCGGTATACGGTCGTGCGCAAGCTCATCGAGTCCGACCCCGAGGCAATGGACCCCTCCGTCCGCACCATCATACAGCTAGCTAACAAATTTTCGGCCGCCGACCAATTCGACTGGGAACATCTCCGGCGCGACCTGGTTCGTGAAATAGAGATCAAATTCGCAGATTTTGACGGCTTCTTGGTTCCCACCGCGCCATTGTCGCCAAAAATTAAAGCCGTCCAGGCTGACCCCATCAAACTCAACTCGAAACAGGGCACATACACTAACTTTGTAAATTTTGCGGATATGGCGGCGTTGGCCATCCCGGCTGGTTTCCGACAAGATGGAATGCCGTTCGGAGTCACCATAGTCGGACGGAAACACACCGACTACGCTTTGTTGGATATCGCTCAGAAGGTCTTAAGCACTAAAGAGCGTGTACTTGGTAATTTGGGAAAGAAGTCTGTTATCAAAGTTACAGATGTTGTGTTTTAAACTATGGCCGCTACTTCGGAATTGAGAGGGCAGGAAACAATATTGAGGAGCAACCTAATCACGCATCGGTGTAAATATAGTAACTTCGTTGTCAAAATCTTGCATTATATTGCACTGGGTTCAAACTGTAGTACAATTTTATTGCAGCAAAAGAACCATGACGTTCACCGGGCCCTGGCCCACTCAACTGTCAGTCGAATTGGAATGGACCCGCCCTTGTTCCACTGCCTTGCAAATGGCACTAGTCATTTGTGAGATTCGTTGGAGCGCTAGCAGCAACTTCTCATCCCTCTGCCGCTGCTCTTCGAGTGAATGTTTATATAATGTCACAAATTCCTGTAGAATTCCTTCCGTAGAGGACGACCATCGCTGGTCATTCCCTGGGACTCTGGGTGGTGGATCTAGTGGCGGTGGATAATCATTTGCGCTGCGTTGTGGTTCCGGGATTCCGCCATCGTCCAACACGTTATAGTCACACTCGTTCCCCGCGACCATCATCGCATTGTCCTGTTCAATTCGACGGCGTTTTATGGCTTCAGTAGTTGATGATTGAAGATCCCCCGAAATAGCATCAGCGCTTCGGGTTGCCTGCTGTTGGATCGTAGCAAGATGATCACGATCCCGCGGTTGCTGTGTGTTTGCAGGATTCGACACCATCGTCGCAGCATAAAACTCGGTTGGCACCTGCTGATTATTGTCGGCCCGCACATTAGTACCGACCCGGAGCTGAATGGGCATTTGCGACCGTGGATGATAGTTATGGTGGTTTGTGAAGGATGATTGTCTTGCAGCTGGTGAGGAATATGCATTGCTGTGCGTATGAGGAGATGTGTCGGCTCCGGATGGATGATGACGATATTGCGGTGGGACATATACGTTGAGCTGTAACTCCGGGTCTTGCCCACGGGTGGTGCCAACGGTCGCCGATTGTGAGGCTGTTGCAGATCCATTGGACGTCGTGGGTGTCGCGGCGTTTGACAGAGGTGTAGCGACAAGTGGATGCGATTGGCTAAGAGTTATCGTGGCAGGTGACTGTGTTTGTTGCGGCACAGGAGATTTCTGCTTCAGTGTCGCCATGGGTGGAACGCTGACGGAGTTCATCAGAGGTGCATCCGACCTGGTAAAAGTAGTCGTAGTCCCTGGAACCGGAACCGGAACTGGACTTGGCTGTACTCGGGGATGCAGTACTTGGTAAGCTCTCTGTTGAAAATCTGAGCGCTCTATTAGCGGTTCCAGGGCTTCGTACACAATGTCAGAGATTGGAGTCATGGATTTGGTGAGATACCGTCTTTGCTCCTTGATTGGGAGATCCCACCAATTCACGCCAGCGGGGGCACCAAACAACCTTCCTGTCTGGAAATCTTTGATTCTCCTTGTACAGTTAGCGATTGGGTCTCCGCACTGATCGAACGCGCTGACAGATGCCTACCGATAGGTGACAGTTAAAAATCCAAATTTTTCGTGTAATGACTTTGCTGTCCTCTGTGGATTCACGGCACTCCTTACAAACATAGAGTGCACTTTCTCAAAAAAGGCTTCTGTGGTGTCAGGTTTTTCCGATGCAGCAGTCTCCAATCCGGCGGAAGTACTAGAAACTGGATTCTGTCCGCTTGCATATGACGTTCTGGAATTGGCAGAATATGTCGTGGCCGCTGCATCTTCTCGAGCCGCGATCTCGCGTCTCTTGCATTCTTTGTAAGATTCAATTAGAGTCAGAATGTCTGCCTCGGTCCAATTCCGTCCAGCTGAGCTTTCAATGATGCGGAACTTCGAGGTATATGCGAACGGCGTAGCAGGAGTAGCCGCAGCAGTGTCGGTCGCTGCCTGCGGCTGCCGATAAGGCAAGGGCGATTGTTGTTGCATCTGCAGGGGCAGCTCTTGTTGCCGGCGGTACACAGCCCATAACTATCTCATCAATTTTGACATGCGCTTATGTCAAATCCAGTGTGCTTTCATCAAAATTATGTCACCAGTGCGGGGTCGAGTGCCAGACACAGTTCTCGGGGCCCCTGGAGAACTGGATTCTGGAGCGGCTGGCAGAGTTCGGCCAAAGTTTCTTTTGACAGCATGCACTAGTACATAATAGGCAACTATTTCAGGGTACTCGCAAAATAGATTTCGCCGGGTTTATGGCTCCAAGTGTCATTCTGCTTCGGCATGGAGGTAGCTTGCTATCACACTCCACTAATAAGTTAACTAAAAATATAAATCGATCTATTTTAAAGAATCACAAAATGTTCAGCACAATGCTAGCACAGTTGGCCCAGTTACCTACTCAAAAACTAATGCTGCTTTTCTATGCGTCGGACTGGACCAGAAAGTCGTATAGGTACGCTGCTACATCATAGACGGTATATATAGGTATATGAATAATATACAAAATCCTTTACTCCTGCCTTCTGACGGAAGTCAGCACATGGAATTGCGTTGATATTGAAAAACGTAAATAAACTAGGTGAATCAAAAGCTCATCGCGTGCTGAAGAACTCTTCTTGAATCCGCAAAGATGGTAGCAAGAACCTACAGATACCAGAAGTCGTACATAATGGCAAAGCGACAAAGAAGCAGGCAAAGCGATCCGTAAACAAAAAAACATCACCATATTTTAACTCAAAAGCAAAATGGGTACTGTACATTTCCTGACGTGATATCAAATATGAAACTAGCATAACTTGGATTAGAAAATGAATGCGTTTTACTTTTCGGACTTCATGTGACCACTACGAATCTGCGCTAAAGTGTCTTCAACAATCTGCAATAAGCCCTGTGAAGCAGACGACGTCCCTGCTTCGCTACCTTCCAGCTGGGACCCCGATCGGCGCGAGCCTGACGTCTCAGAATCGCCTGCGGCAATATCTATATGCAACTTCTTCGCGCCTCCACTCTCTTGCCGTTGCTCGTCTGCCTCCAGGTCCCCGTCCCTCATCCTTTTTAATATCCTTTCGATAGAAAGCGGATCATCTTGTGCTCTCGGCTGTATCAAATCGGGTTTAATGCGATCTTTCCGTCGCCCACCACCGGGTGTGGCACCACTAGTAGACCCGGTCTGTGGGGGTAACGGCAAGTCGTCGAGAGGGTCATCTGGGTCGCGCGTTAGCCGAGGATGAGCATGGCGCATTTGGCTTTGTCGCTCGACCATAATAAGAGCCGGATCACGGATCTTCATATTATTTTCTTTTTGCTTTCGAGTTGTCCCAGACTTCATTGCCATTGAGTCTAAGAATGTCGCACCGAGCGGAGTATCTATCTCTTGCGGTGGTCGGAATGCTAAGAGCTCATTAAAACAAAGGTCATCTAACGAAATTAACAAAACCTTACGATATATCGGCAGTGGCTTATCGTTAGTAAAATCCTCGGACCTGATTTCACGAGTAGGCCCCGGAACGGGATAAGTAAGCGGAGCATATGCTATTGGCCCGTCATTTGACGGATTGTATACAGTATTCGATGCAGGGGTGGAAGAAACAGGTTGAGATGCTCGCATGTTTGCCGTAACACCTCGCTGAGGTTCATCGGGCCGATATGAAGGAGTTGTAGGATTGTAATCCAAATCAGATAGATATTGCGATCTCCGATCAGGAGATACTGAACGTTGCCGACTCCTAGACCAGCTGCAAGCTCATTAATAAGAAGCACAAGGAAAAAGGAGTATCTCAACGTACAGTGGGTCATTTCGTGAACTGTTGTAGCGTTGGTTAGATGAAGGGATATCCGACGATAATGACGGATATGAGCTGGTAGGAGGTGGCGCATAGTTTCTGTCGTCCCTTCTCGAGTACGTAGAAGAGTGATGTCCTCGAGAGAATGATGATGATCCAGGATGCGAAGGGCCAGCTGCCCAGGGTTCACTGGGTTTGTAGCCCGCGAAGCTCTCTCGGGTCCGCGAGTATGGCTCAGGCGGCGCCCCACTGTATTGGTACGGTGGTCGAGAGGATGACGATGAAGGAACTGAAGGATTGTACGGCTGTGGAACATAATGATCATTTCGATCGTAGTATGAAGAGGAACGACGGTCCTCATGATTGTCACGGCGATCGTTGTATGATTGTCTCTCTATATACCTCTCTGGTGCATATGCCCCTCGCTCCGCAGCGTACCCTCCTCTGTCGTCGTAAGATGACCTCCCATACTTTGCAGATAGAGGCATAGCGCCGGCTTGATTCACCGGCGGCGGGTAGGTGGAAGTCGATCGTGTCGGTGGCCAGTGTGTTGGATAAGGTGGTTGCTGAGACGATGATGGCGGCGATTGCGACCGGTGAGGATAATAGGCGCTCATGTTGGATATAACACCTCTCAGAAATAACCAGCTCTAGGAGCTCTCGTGAAAACTAGATCGGGCCGTCGCGACAAGAAGATGATAATTAATTGATAGGCTTAGTTTAATAGCGAAGACGCGTGGTTCACAGGTTAAGGTTAACTTATTTGTTTGCAACTTCCCAATTAACAAACTGTTATACTTGGCAAGCCCCAAATAATGCCTGAATCATGTCATCAAGCTAGCAAATGGGCTTTTGAAGGAGTTCATGCTAAAAATATAGATTTTTCTTTATATTCTGGCTAATACGGAGCATTTTCTTTGACTATCCAATTTGTTATTTAGTCCGTTCCGCCCGGACTCCGCTAATCTGCTAATTCTGCGTGGTGCTGTACTCACACGTGAACGTATCGAATTCAACTGTCGAACGCAGTTTTGCTAGACGTCACCGTTTCAGCAACAGTTTGACAAGCAGGCTACCCCGGAATGCCGGGATTGACGAGTATGCTCATCACAACCTCAGCATTTTTTGCTGACAGATGTATAATTAGAACGAATAAAACTTACAAGTGTCTAGACAGTGGAACCATTGATCTCGATGGGTGCATTGAGCGTCTCTACAGGCGAGAACTATTAGCCGAATCTGTCGTCGAGGCCGTTTGCGCAAAGGCCAAGGAACTATTAATAACGGAGAGCAATGTTATACATATAAAAGCACCGGTGTCAGTTGTGGGCGATATCCATGGGTACGTTTGTCAACCGCGACTGTTACTTTGTTTATTCTATCATAAACCTGCTAACGTGCCCATCAGACAATTCTTTGACCTTGTAGAATTATTCAGAGTAGGAGGATTCCCGCCTCAAACTAATTACTTATTTTTGGGTATGTCGTGCTGTTGCATACGTGAGAAGTCAAAGTGACTGATCCTGTTGCGTTAGGAGATTATGTCGATCGAGGATACTTCAGCATAGAAACTATATCACTATTAACATGCCTAAAACTGCGATACCCAAATCGTGTGTATTTAGTACGGGGAAATCATGAATCTCGAGGCATATCCCAAAATTACGGATTTTACAGCGAATGTAAGGCGAAATATGGTAATGCCAACGTCTGGAACTACTTTACGGATATGTTCGACTACTTGACCTTGTCGGTCGTCATAGATGACCGCATATTCTGCATTCATGGAGGTGAGGAGGCACACTTTCGTAGTTTCCTGGACCAGGGTCATTGCTAATGTCTCCTAGGATTGTCACCAAATGTGCATTCGATAGATCAAATTAAGGTAGTTGACAGGTTCAAGGAGATTCCTCACGAAGGACCAATGGCAGATCTGGTTTGGTCAGACCCTGATCCTGATAAAGAAGACTTTGGAATATCAACAAGGTTCGTATATCATATAGTTGCTAACGCAATATTCTAGTGCTAATAAAACATAGGGGCGCGGGATACACATTCGGAGCTGAGATTGTCAAGAAATTCCTCCAGGTCAATGACATGGTGCACATATTAAGGGCCCACCAGCTATGCGACCAAGGGTTTCAAGTTTTGTTTGACGATCGGCTTTCGACAGTCTGGTCAGCTCCTAACTATTGTTATCGTTGCGGTAACATGGCATCTGTTCTTGAAGTTAGTGATACTGGCGAAAGGACGTTCAATGTGTTTGATGCTGCTCCGGAGAACGAGGAGTATCGAGAGCAGCAAGCGTTACAGCATAATACCATGACTGAATATTTTTTATAGTCGTTTGCATGATCTGCATGTCGAAAGGTTTTCTTGTCGGTGGTTCGTTGGCTAATTCGGTGACTCATTCTTGGCGCAGGGACTCGTGTTCATGTATTTTATAATTATGTATGCACATTTTGTTTTGACACGATATTGTATTTATATGTTCATGTACGATGGAAGTAGGTGAACACTTGCATTTGATCCACTTCGCAGAGTGCATTGGTGATGCCATGGGTTTGCACGGTTACTGTACGAAATTTTTGACGTTTCATGCATATATACTGCATTATTATATGGTACCCCCGTTTTCCCGGGTCTTGCCGCTGTCTTATTGTACAATACAACCGCATCTATCAAGTCAGTCCAATCTCCATAGTGGTGATCGAAATCCCGTTTCTGATCGTTACTCTATATAATGATAGGATCCCATGAGAAATACCTGGGACGGCAAGCGGGCTTGTATCGGCATTAGAACTTTGAGCTTCTTCTTCGTCTCATCAACATCCAATCTGGTTGTACGAGTTAGTGAAAGGCGCAGCAAAGTTAAGTCAGCATTGACTTACATAAGCACAAACCCCATTACACTGGCATCGGCGATGTCATCCTCACTATCCTTTGCACTTGCATATAACACGGCTAAAATCGCATTCTGTAAAGCAGGTGATACTTCCACTCTAGTAACGAGCGAAAGCAACGCCGTCGATTCGTCGGACCCGATTGGCAAAGCCGACGACATTACCAAGTGCGATTCTGATATAGAGTTAGTTCAAAATTTGACGTCTTGGTCGGTAGTACTTACGTTCACTCCGTTTATATACCGTAAGAGAAGCAATATCTGCAGTAATTGTAAAGGCAGATAACGCGGTTTTGGGTGGTCCGTAGAAGTACTGCTTTATCATTCGTCGTTGGATTGATCTCTGGTATGCGGCATCATGCTCAACCACACCGCCTGATCGTTGGACTTTCACTACCCTAATTTGCTTCCTAGCTTGATATCGCTTCAAGAGGTCGTTATAGAGTCGCTCGTTTCCAATTGTGACGATGACGTCAACTATCCTTTCATTAGCCATTTTAAAGTATATTTATATTCGAATTGAAGATTGGCGCGTACCAGACAGATCCGCAACGATGGAATCAATCAGGTCATAGCCTACTTTCTGGTCTATTATACCGGCAGCATCAATTATACAACCTGAAATTCGTGCTCTGTGATCGATTGCCAATCGTGACGAAATGGCAAGTGATAGTCTCGAAACCAGAGACTTGTAGAATCGAATGTTATCAGTTGGAGAGTCTGATCCAAAATAGTACACTGTTGGGTTCTTAGGAGGAACATGCATTGGCCCTGTGGTTGCACTAGACCCCCAGGACTCCTCTTCCTCGACATCCATCATTGTCGAAAACGACGCCGCAGAAATTGTTCCTGGTAGGCTCAGCATACCTTCTTTGGGGTCCAAGCTGACGACAATTGGACTCCGACCCATCTTCACGGCATATGCTGTTAATATCTTTGCAAGCGTAGTTTTTCCGGAGGTCCGAGACCCTATAATCAAAACTCGCGGTCCCTCTCCTTCTTGGCCAGATGCGATTGTGCTCTTAATTTCTTTCATTATTTCTGTTCTATAAAGTGCATCCTTCTCTGCAGCCTGCATTCGTAACTTCTCCAACGCAAAGTGTACATTTGCGTAGCTACTCATAACTGACTCTTCGGAAACGTATTCTGCCAGAGGATCCCCAGACCATTCGAATCGGCAGCCTCGCCATGTGAATAAGCTCAATTTCGTGGCTGTGAATGAGTAGGTTCGGCCGACTGCAAGCTCTGTACCAAAGATCTCTGCGTTCCCTTGAAGCACCTGTACATAATGCATCAATATCCAGTTCCAAGCTTAAAATCAGGATTGGTTACCTTGACTGTGACCACTGAATCGAGCCCTACCTCGAACCGCCACTCTGTCTCTGGCCGCAGATCGACAGTGGCTGTGGTCGCGCTAGTCTAACAATGGCGTCAGTCAGTGTAATCAGCAATACGATGGATATTAACAATAAAATCTACCTGTCCAGCAGAACTCAAGCCCGGCAGATCCATTGCGGCGATATTGACATGAATAGGATTTGTTTGATTAAGGCGACGCGCCGCGCGAGCGATGGATGTCTTCTCTGTACAGCATTTAAAGTTTAACGGTTCCCTACTCTCAGTCCTCGGACAAAAAAATTATTTCATCCTTCCGAATTTACACCATGTCTGCCGGTTCGGTTGACAATTCTCTTGCGAGTTTTTGTTGAGTTTTTTGCTAGGAGGTTGACAATTTTTTTACAAGATACAGAGATCAGGAAATTTATGACGATTATATGTCTAATTATATTTTAATTTATGACTATTTAGTTATTCCATCAATCGACCTGCGTTCTTCTGTTCTTAGTGTTCTGCCAACAGACACGCCAGGCGTAACAGCATGGTTAAGTTAGTATTAACAACTCATAAAGGTATTCCAGAATGATGAATCCGATGACGATAGATTTATGACATTCACACTGTTTGAGATGTGAAATTACGTCAGTGATGATTAAACATAATCATTTTTCTTCACTTTCCGAGGAATATTATTCTGCCTTTATGATGCTGTTCCGAATGCTGACAAGCTACAAACAACAACGGTCATTCTTCCTTGTGACTACCTTTGTAATTGCATCCAGTTGAGTCTCAAGAAGACAAATAACGAGGCGAATAATAATACTATTACTACGACCGCACCTTCATCAAATTAGATAGTAAAATTTTGTCGACTCGGTTCCTTCTTACGGGGTCTCTTTCGTTTAAACTGAAAATTGCGTGCAATTTGGTAGAGAAGATGTACCCATGCTCCTACATGAAATGTTTATCTATCGATGAGCGAGAAATGAAGCTTCCTCGTTTACTCCTAATAAACGAGCCACAATACAAAACCAAGGTGCACATCATCATTCATAAACATATTTGACTTTATCTCAGATAATATTGAGAGAACTCAATAACTATTCACCTAGAACAACAAGAAAATGCCACAAAAGAAATATGGCGAATTAGTGGGCGTGCTGAGTTCAAACGCTTCGCGCATACCACCCTAACCCTCTATTTCACGTGTTTTATTGGAGTGACCTCGCTGGTATCGTTTAGGTCAGCGACGTTATCTCGAATCCCGATGTCAAAAGGTAACTCACGACACCCCTAGCACAATAACCGACGCAATCGGTACCGGCACAATTGCAATATCGCGTCTTTTTTAGTTCCAGAAAGAACTAAATATTCACGCGGCTGTTATTTTGCTTTGTTGGAAACTGATACAAATATCCCATAATTGTCGCCCGAAGGTTAAGCTGCCAAGGTATAACTAGCTACGCTTGCGTCATCTGATGAAATGGCTCTCTTTTTCAAATCTCCCCTGGACATCGAAGTTCGCCTTGACGGTGAAGACCAGCGAAAGCACGTTGACGTGCGCCTGGACAAGCGACGCAAGGAAAAGGTGCCATTGTTTGTAGACGGAGAAACGGTGAAGGGCACAGTGACCATCCGACCGAAGGATGGACGCCGACTTGAGCACATTGGAATTAAGGTCCAGTTTAGTGGAACTATCGGTATGTATTGCGGGATGTATTTAGAGTAAATGATGGCTTACCGTTTCTTTTAGAAATGTTCTCCGACAGAGGAAATACCTATGACTTTCTTACACTTGGGCAAGAATTGGCAGCGCCTGGGGAACTCCAGCACCCAGAATCGTTTGACTTTGAATTTAAGAATGTTGAGAAGCAATATGAAAGCTATAATGGTATTAATGTACGATTACGATACTTTGTTCGAGTGACGGTTGGCCGCCGGATGGCCGACGTTATTCGGGAGAAGGATATCTGGGTGTACTCGTACAACATCCCGCCGGATACGGTCAGCTCGATCAAAATGGATGTCGGCATCGAAGACTGCTTGCACATTGAGTTTGAATACTCAAAATCAAGATACCATTTAAAGGACGTTATTGTTGGACGTATTTACTTCCTATTGGTACGATTGAAGATTAAGCATATGGAATTGTCGATTATTAGACGCGAAACTACCGGTACTCCACCAAATCAGTACAATGAAAGTGAAACTTTGGTCAGATTTGAAATCATGGATGGTGCGCCTGTGCGAGGAGAGACTATTCCGATCAGATTGTTCCTTGGTGGATTCGATCTTACCCCTACGTACAGGGACGTCAACAAGAAGTTTTCTACTCGAACATTCTTGTCACTTGTTCTCATCGACGAAGATGCGCGTAGGTATTTCAAACAGAGTGAGATTGTATTGTATAGAAACCCTTAAGTTGTCCATGTGTTGCATTTGTTGTAAATGATCGTGCCTTACGTTTTGGATTTACTGCGAGGTAGATTGGTTCATGAGTGGGTGTAATAATGTGTGCAGTAGGTTGATTTCTGTTATTTCATTGCTCTAATTAAAATATTATCATTGGCATGTCTTTCGCTATGAGATGAGATGTTACATGCTGCGCGGTCATTGTGAAGTCTACGACCTATTCACGGCTGCGACGAGATAGACGTACTAATCGTCCTATCCGGCTGCGTTGCTCAAGTGCCCACAATTATTATTTGTCGATGTGCAGCTGATACCGAGGCTGGTTGGACTATTGGTTTGGAAGAGTAAGTGACTAGCCATAGGCGAATTATCTCAAGCATCGGTATACCCGGCCATAGTACCCGTATCACAAAAACATTTTAAGTGAACAAAAATAATAGTACGCTCTTCAGAGATTTGCTATATTAAAGCCTGCGGGATATATTTGCACTTTAATTATTTCTGGATGGCTGGTCATTGACAATATTTATAATAATACATAGCGATCACTGAAGTTACAAAAGTTAACCAACTAGTTAGAGCAGCTCACGATGGCAGTAGCCGAATTAGTAAATTATCGAATTGTTTGTCCTTTTAGTTGTCTCTATTCTCCGATTAATACGACGCTTAGAGAATTACTAAGAATCAGTTTCGAATAACTATCATAAAGTTACCAATTGAAGTGTAAATGTAGGCGTAGCCCTTCTGGTGCGATAAAGGCGGCATTGCCCAAAACAGTTTAGCCTTAAGTGGGCTGCAACGTCGCCCGGCGGGTTTATTATCGTCTACTCTGGTTGCTCGTAAACTACGTAACATAGCCATTCAACGGCACACGACTATAGACCCCCACCATCTGAATAATCTCAAGAGCTTTAAGTCACATTCGTCATGGGATTCTTTGACCAGGATAGTATTGCGAGCCCATTTAGAATCGCCAATCTCGTAATTGGCGCTCTGATGGTGAGTTTACCTGTGACCGTTACCTATCCCTCGCTTTGATCGTGGATGGACACAATGCTTCAAAGCAGAACGCATTTTTCAAATATCTTACCTTGGTTTAGATCTTGGGTGGCATTACGTCCTTTTTTCCGCTCGGATTGTAAGTGACCCTCCTTATTTCGTTGAGGTGCAATCATTCGTTCTAACATGAGCCTATAGCCGTTCGGTATGCGAAGTCCTATCGAGTAAAATAATAGATTTAAAGTTAACATGATAGGTCGTCCTGGCTATCTACACGATCTTGTTCGGTTCTTTAGTTATAACAGCAGGTGAGTTGCACCACGCATGACATATATGATATTGCTACGCGTGTGCTAATTCCATGCAGAGTTCTCTATGCCCAACCAGATTGCTCGATATGCCTCATTCCTGATGTCGTTCATTGGCCGTGGACTTTGTATGTCGCAGTTTTCTTCGCTTGCTTTGCAATAAGCACTAATCATGTTTAAGTCTACATTTTCATTGGTGCTCTTATTCTCGCTCCGGGTGCTTTGAGAATTGTTGGTGGCAGTGTCATCATGGTGTAAGCATGTCTCTCTGCCTACGCGATCAAGTTTATTGAAGCTCACTTCGTTAATAGGGTTGGTGCTATTTACATTGTCCTCGAATTTACCCCGTCGATAGAGCCGCCCACAAATATGCGTGGCGAGGAGCCAGGTTACGAGGCACCGGTCGGTGAGACTGTCTAAATTCGCTAAACATACATCAAAGCAGGTCGCTTGGATTGCTAGAGAGTGTATGATTCTGTAGCGAGCTTTGGATTTGAGGCGGTTCGTTATATTCCACTTGTAACATAACGTACAAGGAGTCTGCATCGTCACTTAACATATATAAATCACAAGCTGTAGCTCGTAGGTGACACTAGGGAGTATTTGTTGGTCATGAGTAAAAAGTGAAATTTTAGTTGCCTTTTGGTCATTTTTACTTGCTCGTTTAGCATGTAACATTACATTCGTTGTCTTGATGTATGTGAATATTTTCATTCTTTTATACATATTTATATTTCCACAATAAGAGTTAGTTATTCTTCCATATTTCGACAAGGCTGGAGATGTATGTTTTAGTTTAGCACGAGATTAAGACCCGTTGCGGGTCCAGACAGTTGGGTAATGATCCGCTGCAGTAGCCACGACATGGCCTTGGCCTTCAGTGTGTGTGACAGGTCTTTCCCACCAAGGAAAGACATCTTCTCCACTTTGCGTCTTAAGCAACTTCGACTGAAGCGATTCCACTGGTTCAGCAAGACGCAAAGGATGCTCTGGCAG
Source organism: Lipomyces yarrowii (assembly GCA_030407185.1). Lineage (NCBI taxonomy): Eukaryota > Fungi > Ascomycota > Lipomycetes > Lipomycetales > Lipomycetaceae > Lipomyces > Lipomyces yarrowii. The sequence continues at coordinate 22,224 of JANJPG010000029.1, forward strand.
CTGCTCAATGCGCCATAGTCTTTCATCGGGTAGCTGTTGCACTAGGTCCACACCCAAAAGTAAAACATCACGGTAGGGGCCCTGTAGCACTTTCTTATGCTGCGCCAGACGTGCTCAGCATCTTTGGTCTATACGAGGACCAGGCTCACCCAACGTGAGTACTAAGTCTAAGTACGCATAACTGCTCATTTTGATAGTTACAGCAGGGCCGTCTAGATTGTAAACATTGTATATCCTTATGCCACTAACTATATCCCTTAATACTTTCTGCATAAAGAGTGCTTCCATGTACAGTGCCCACTTGCGATAGTTTTTTCCATAAAATTTGACCATAGTCGTATTGCTTGATGTAATCGTGATATACACCTTCAAACGGTCTGTCACATCCTGCCCACCAGGACTCATAACCTGATGTTTTACGTCAACGGGGATGGAGGACAGAACCGTGGAGTCGGTCTCAAAAAATTGGCGATCTTCTTTGAAGCCATTGGAGTCAAAAAGCACTAATCCGGTAGTTTCATGATGTGTTGCTGGTGGTGGTGTTGTGAGGCACGAACTGTATTTAAATTATAGTTGGAGATTCAGTGGGGCGTAAACCGACCATTCTTCTTTGGGGCTAGCGCGACGGTTAATAAGGTTTTGATTTTATCCAAATGTGTACTAGTGAAACTTATTTAGTATTATGCGTAGCAATGTTCTGATTGAAGCTAACGCTAAACGCATGGCCTAAAACTGATTTGATGATTTGCGTGTGGTAAAGGCTGAATCTGAACTCCATCCTGGAGCTAAAGTCCAGGTTTTCTTGACTAGCAGTCAGCGAATACCGGACAAGAAATACACTCATTTCTCCTGAGTGATGGGCGCTATAGCCAGTAGGCCGGATGAAATCGGCAGCGTCTACCTGGCGGATCAATCACGTTGTGAGTATTTCCTAAATATGCGCCTGACACTTGGCTTCACACCCTTTCTTACCGCGACCTAATATATTCTGTAGTTACCATTACGAGCATTCTGGTTCAGAATCTAGATGGGCGGTCTATATTGCGAATCTCGCCGACTACAGATTGGCGAACAACTGTGGCGGTTAGAGAGGAAGGTTCGCCGATGGTGGAATTCGTCCAAGACCTCGAAATAAATAGTGTGACGCCGATTCTACTGAAACTGCTCAATGAAGGAGGATTAGTACTTAGATTTTCTCTGTTGATAAATAAGGCAAAATATGAAACGCTGTCTCTCAATGGAATGACATTTTTGAGCTCCACGAACGACAAAGCTCTTGATGCGATCCTTACAAAGGAGTTACAGTCTGATCCCAATGTCAGTTTATCTAATTTTACAAAATATGTTGTCTGGTGCTAATTATAGCCGTATAGATGCAAAACAGGGAGAATGTTGTCTTTATTGGTGATTACACTTCTTCAGATGCATCTGCGATTGCACTCGACTGGTCATGGACGTGGAAGCCGCCGAGCGAAATTAACGACCAGTTTAATGGATGGAGAAATACATGCTGTGTATGTATTGTGTTTTGTTAGTGTGAAATTAGAGCGACCTAACAACTCTAGTTTGCCGAGTACGACAAACATGATCACAAACTTAATGTACTGGCTCAATTTTCTTTTTGGGTTCAAGATGCCCCAAAGTCCATATGGACAAGTCCACCTTCACCTCGAGACTTTGTCTTGGCGCAGTTCCGATCGCCGTCTTCTGTAGACGACACCATTTCGCCAGCTGAACTGTTACCTAGTGCAAAGTTGTCCCATGATATCACAACTGGCGATACAGCAGCCTTACTTTTGCCCGAAACGAAGGCGGGTGTGTCTCCATCTAGCGACAACGGCGTGCCAGTTACCCAGGGACCGGTTGCTACAGCGGCTACTGTAACGTGTATACGACCCGCGTCTGATGATTTCTCACAACCGGAGGATGGTCCCCTGTTTCGAGCAACCGTCGCATCTCTGGAGAAAAAGACAGCATCGCTGAAAAGTTTGATCAAACGCCTGCTGAAAATTTCTATACAGGCATATGACGCGCAAGCATATTATTGCGAGTCATACACAACATTTCTTGGCAACCTTCGTGATACTGCGAAGGGGCTACCTTCTTTTCAGCCAGCAGTTGATCACTACTTCAATGTAGTCGGTAGGGACTTGCTCAGATTCGAACGCCAGAGCTGTATTGATTGGCAGACATATGTAATTGAGCCGTTGCGACGATTGTACGACGTTGATATAAAAGCTGCAGATGCTAAGAAGAGGGAATTTGAGGATGAGTCCAGGGAGTATTATTCATGGCTGAGCAGATACTTATCCACGAAGTATGACGGAAGGGGCAAGAAGAAGTTTGAGAGTAGTTCAAAGTATCAGGACAAGCGGAAGAATTTTGAGCTAAAGCGGTTCGACTATTTTTCATACATTCAAGATTTACATGGTGGACGGAAGGAGCAAGAGGTCTCCTACCAGCTAAGTGCATATGCCGAGGCGCTACTTAAGCACTTCCTTGTCGCTTCGAAATCGGTGCAACTTGCTAAGCCACATGTTGACAGTATGGTTTTGTCCATGAGAGAAAACCACGAGGCGTGGAGCATACACCGTACTGAACGCGAAGAGAGGCGTCGAGCGTTGGAGATGTCATCTATGCCAGAGCCGGTTGCGGCGGCCATGAGCGGTGTTCCTATTACGGAAGCTGGACCCGGCCACCGTCGAAAACAGTCTGAGGGGAACCACCAGTTTGAATCCTTGCCACCACTGACAACCACCATGTCCGGAAGCTCTACGGCCGGTTATGGATCCGCAGTTTCTCCGTCACCCCAAAAATTTAAATTCATGCGGGAAATAGAGGAAAAGGATGCTGGTTCTGACGCGGGTCGTCGTAAAGAAGGACTACTGTGGGCAATGTCGCGGCCAGGCGGCCACTCGGATCCACGAAACCTGAATAAACCTGGTTGGCACAAATTTTGGGTGGTGTTGGCTGGTGGTCAGTTGTTTGAGTATTCCAATTGGAAACAGTCATTAGAACTTCACAATGATCCGATAAAGTTGAAAATGGCCACCGTGCGCGAGGCGCGAGGTACGGACAGGCGATTTTGTTTTGAGGTCATCACGCCTCAGTATCGTCGAATTTACCAGGCAACTTCTGAAGAGGATATGTTCTCTTGGATCAACATGATCTCTAATGCAATTACGAGTACTTTGGAAGGTACCAGTTCAATGCGCTCGGTTCCTCTTATTTCTAGTGATGTGAGTGCAAACGCATTGAGCGGCAGCGCCGAGTCGGTCTTTGCAAAACCGCCGGCAACGACTGTTCGACGAGTAACTCCTGTGAACGACAGTACACATAAACAGGCACGAACGCCTCTTGTTTATGCATCCGATGACAACGAAGACGGCGAGCAACCGCTTTCCGCAGTGTCATCCAACAGTCAGAACTCTACAGTCCATGAGTCTACTGAAACACTTATTCAGAAATTACGGGACGCGGATCCGAGCAACAGTATGTGCGCTGACTGCGGGGCCATAGCGAAAGTCGAATGGGTCTCTATTAATTTAATGGTCATTCTATGTATAGAATGTAGTGGCCTCCATCGATCTTTGGGCACTCATATTTCGAAGGTTCGAAGTCTTACGCTCGATACAGTGTCATTTACTCCTGATTTGGTTGATGCGTTACTAGCCATCGGTAACACCAAAGCCAACTCTGTGTGGGAAGCTCTGCCATCAGCCGTCGAAGCAAAGTCTACTCTATTCGCTGCATTAGGGTCTAATCAGCAAGGGCCAGTGGTTCAGCAAGCGGCGTCCAGCACGCAGCCAACGCAATTAGGCAGCGGCGCCAGTGGTTCATCTAGACAGGCACGACTAATCTACATTACGAAGAAATATGTTGATCGCGCATTCGTTTCGCCGGTACCGCACCCGAACACGGCCCTTC
>JANJPG010000002.1:0-42409 GCA_030407185.1 Lipomyces yarrowii
CGGCTACCACCCGGTTCCACACAGGCGGGGACCCTCTTTCCCTAACCGACGTTCTTCCGTTCTAGTTCGGTGAGTGGGATGCGTATTCCCGTAGTTGCTAGTTGGGACTCGCGATTGGGAACGCGGCGGTTCTGTTCTGTTGAACATTGAGCACGCGCCTGGGATGGAAAGTTGCGGGCCAGGGCCAAAGTGGCGTTGGCCGGGCAACGGCGCGTCAGGCCGCGCCTCAGTGGCTTCGAAGAAGATGTTCGTTGTGGCGCAGGGTTTTCGCCCCCCCCCCCTTTCAAAAAAAAATTTAATTTTTAGATGGTAGCCCTCCGTACATTTCGCACCAAATTAGCAGGTGTAGCCTCCATCGCACCTGACAGCTTCAATTGGCAATATTAAGGGTAAGCCAGGGTGTTGCTCGGTTTGTAGGATTCTAGTCATATATTCATACAAAAGGTCTGCCCTGTTGTACGTAACAATGGTTCCATGCGCCAATGTGTTCGATGTAGAATGCTGCACGCGACCAGAAAGGCGCGGGGCTGGTTTGGTCAAAGACGTCCGACTGGCAAACATCTGCGGCTCTGTCTTGGGTCAGCATTTTCCCATCTCGGGAACTCTGTAGGCATTGCAGTTCAGTTGAAAGCCATTCCACACTGCTTTCATGGTCATTCGTCTAAAGCTTGTCTTTGGACGATTCTCACCGATCAGCATTGCACTCCGTGCTTCGCCCGTACTGCTATTTACGTACTCGGACTCGCGAAACTCACAAACCCCCGGCAAAGAATTCCCTCCATCCGCACTTACCGCTTCAGCAGACCTACGCTTCCCTCCTTGTCCAGACTTCATCGCCCTCAAGCCGCCCTTTGACATGCCGCAGAATCTAGCCCCGGGACGACCGGGAAATCTTTCACCTGAGCAAGAGCAGAAGCTCAAGGAGTTGTGGACTATAGTCATGAGAACTTTCGGCGTCTCTGCGCCGCCCTCCGTGCTCGAGTCCAGCACAATCACCAGCACAATAAGCACAACATCGGCCAATGGCTCCGCCGAGTTTACATCCGAGATCGTCAACGGTGATGGGTCAACAAACGGCGAAAAATCAAAGAAAAAGAGGTTCGGAATCTTGAAGCGGAAGGATAAGGATAAGAAAGACAAAGACAAGGATCGAGAGAAATCCAAAGAAGCAAATGTCTCTAACCTTACCCGTACGGGTTCAACTCTGTCCAGCCCGACTGTACATGCTGATGATGAAAATGACAAGTATGGGCAGTCGAAACAATTCAAGGAAGCGCTTGCAGAGATGACTCCCGAAGAATTGAGGATCGCGTTTTGGAGTATGGTTAAGGCTGATCATCCCGACGGCCTCCTGCTGCGTTTCCTTCGCGCACGCAAATGGGATGTTAAAAAGGCACATGTCATGATGGTTTCTACCATGCACTGGCGGTTGAAAGAGATGGATGTCGAGGCAATTGTTTTCAAGGGTGAAGGTGCCGCCCTGGCTGAGCACGACGAAGGTTTTCTAAAGCAAATTCGACTGGGCAAGTCCTACCTCCATGCTCGAGACAAACTCGGCCGACCAATATGTACTGTGCGCGCCAGATTACACAAGCAAGGAGACCAGACTGACGAGGCCATGAACCGATATACAGTTTACGTCATGGAGACAGCCCGCATGTGCCTCAAAGACCCTGTCGATACGGCGACTGTCATTTTCGACCTTAGCCAGTTCTCGGTGTGTCACTTTGTCGACTATACCTTTTAGCATTTTCTGACTCTGTAATAGCTGGCCAATATGGACTATGCACCAGTGAAGTTTATGGTCAAATGTTTTGAAGCTCATTATCCCGAAAGTCTTGGCACCTGTTTAGTATACAAGGCGCCATGGATCTTCCAAGGTGTATGGAATATTATCAAGAACTGGTTAGATCCAGTTGTAGCGTCGAAGATTCATTTCGCCAAAACTATTGATGATATGGCTCAGTTCGTTGATCGGGACGTGCTCTGGAAAGAATTGGGAGGTGATGTCGAGTGGGAGTACAAGTTCCTAGAACCCGTCCCGGGCGAGGACGATTTACTAAAGGATACAGAGACTAGAGAAAAACTGCTCGAGGAGCGAGCAAAGATTGTTCGAGAATATGAAGATGCAACGTGGACCTGGATTTATTCTACTTCTAGTGAAGCCCGAAGTGCCCGCCACGAGATTGCTAACCGTCTGCGACAGGATTACGTTGGTCTTGACCCATACTTGCGAGCGAGGACTGTGTACGATCGTATGAACTACATTCAATTGAACTAAAATAAAATAAAATGGACGACCGATTTTTTGAATAGAAGGACGTCAAGCTTTTGAATAGACATGTTGTCGTGTAAAACAGCTTTTTGTAGCATGTATTACGTATCTTATTAGTGTTTAATATAGCGCCTGTTTTTAGTATACATGGCCAAAGGCTTTAGTTTCTCTGCACCATCTTCCCACATTTTCGATGAAATCTAATGTATTAAAGGTTGTACAACAAAAATCCCATGGACGCCTATGTCTGGTTTAATTTAGGTACTACCAAACTCGCGGATGACGATCACACGACCCACAAAAAATGTGAAAATTTGCTTCGAAAGCGTACAGAGAAAAGGAAGAACAAAGATTTGATGCTTCCTTCTCTACAAAATATTGTCCTCTTCCTCTTGAATAGAGTTCTTGATGCGTAGTAGTAATGTAGTCTTCCACTTGTCCAGTTTTGAGAACTGATCAAATTGGAAGACCTTGTCTGTAAATCTTTCCTGGTCGCCGTCCTCGCAAGCTGAAATGATGTCCTGTATAAAAAAACAAAATCGTTTCAGCTAATTGGTTGGGATAGCCTCACAAAATGCTACATACCGATAACAATGCTTGTTCTCGAGTCTGAAAGAAAGTAGGGTCCATGTCAGTGTATTCCTCGACAGCTCTCTTTGCAGCGATTATATCCTGACGCAATCAGCACAAATTCACGTATACCGCAATTGCATAGTAAGTATACCTTGTTGGCAATATGGCATAGACCTGCCTTGAAAAAGTAATCCTTCAAACTCCACTTTGTTAAGTTATTTCCAAGGCTGTTGCGTGCAACCTGCTCGTACTTGGCAATAGCCCGAGGATAGTCCTCCTTTATGGCGGCGATCTCGGCAACTTTCAGCCACGCCTTATTCGCGAGACTACCCAAAACGATTAGTGTCGGCAAAAGTCCAAATCGACAAACGACATACGATTCAGCACCATCGTTCGACATCCACTCGCCGGCTTCGTCGTAAGCATCCATTGCCCGATCCAGATCATTCAGTTCGTTTTCATATAGTGCGGCTAGATCCTGCGTATATGTGGCGGCTCGTCGGAATTGGCCTCTCTGAGTAAATAAGGTTATAGCCTGGATAAGCACTCTTGCGGACTCTACAGTGGATTTAATATGGACCCTTCAATATCATCGATATCAGCATCAACTGTGGAGTATAATACCTTCAGGATCATTCTTCTTGTATGATTTGTACGCCTCTATATATGTATTGGCAGCCTCATCTTTGGCCTCTGACTTGAGTTGCATTTGCGCGGCTTTCTCAAATGCCTTTCCAGCGCTATTGACTACATAATAGTCAGCATTAGGACGAGTGCTGTCGATCGTCATCCGAAAGAGCACGTACGGTCTTTCTCTAATCTAAACGCGTTCGCAGCTTCGATGTAGATATCACCAGCCTCTTCAAATCGAGAACTGCTGGCAAAAAAACCAAGAGGTCCGGAGGAATTAGCCTTCTTTTCGGCCTATTATCATAGTTAAATAATGATACCTTTACAAGCAATTCCAGATTCAGTTGCAGCTTACCTTGGCCAACAGCGATCTGGCGTCCGACATTTCTCTCCGTGACTGAGAAATTAATGCTTTCGTAGTCGTACGTAAATAATATTCAAAACTTATTCTGCCAGAATAATTTCGGCTCTCTCCAACTGTCTCGTAAGAGGTACAATCGACGCAATTACGTATTAAAGGTATATTATATATCGAAAACTGATAGGTTTGAAGCCCACGCTCGCCTTGGGTTGCTTCCAAGGGTTCGCAAACCGACAGCGACATTTACCCGGATCACAGTTTCAAGGGGATTGCAGTTCGATGTTTGTGGTCCTATCCGGCTTATGTTTGTGCGGCTAGCTTCAAGCATTTGTGGTGTGGGAGGATTTATACCATTCGATAAGCGAATTAACTTATAGATACGTCGCAAACCCATTCTGTTTTTAAATTGTGATTATCGGACGGTTCGGACCATCCCATGGAGAGCAGGAGAGGAAACAAGATTAGCATATGGTTTCCAAACCTGACATAAACTCTGCACCAGTGCCTAACAACACAAGACCCTCAGCCGGACTTTAGCAGTAGTCAGTGGGTGGCCACTAAAACTTAATTGGTTAACTATAAATTTCTTGTGTCGCGGCTCGTATCGCCACAACTGACTCGGGGATTTATCTAGGCGGTCGGACTTGTGTCATCAGTCTACCCCCCCAATACCCAAACACCGCGCTACCATGGCTCATTACGGTCGCAAGGTGTACAAGGCCTTATCGTCCCTGTACCGCCGTGCGGTTAACACTGCGCGCCAGGTCCGGGAGGCGCTTGAGGACGACTGGCCTCCTGGAGGATCAAATGGCGGAGGCGGGGGCGGCTTCATAGGGCGTCGCCAGCCGGTACCAGTGAGAGTGCCGGTTCCGGTACCACGCAATGCATATAACATTCCGCTTCCAACATCTAGTCGAGGAAATCGGTCCCTGTACTTCAATACGTCTCGCCGCTTTGTCTCAACAGGTGCGTATGCGGCACCCAGAGGATCTCTTCAGCAACAAGGATACAAAACATACAAATATGATCCGCCGCGGTTCATGTCCGTTGCGGCGAAACTGTCGAATATAGGTCACGGAACGACGCTTGCTCATCCATTTTTGAATCCGAAGTGGACGGGTGGAACATTGAGCAGATCCTTACAGGGATATTCCCTCCCAGGTTTAAGGGCTCGCGGATCTGTGAGATATTTCTCTTACAGCGCTCGTCCGATGGCGAATGTCGTTGCGAACTTGTCGGCGTCTGCGCGTGCAGGCGTTCTTGAAAGTTACAAGTTGGGTGCTAAGGCCACTGACGGTAACAAATTGGTGTCAATGGATAGGATGGCGTTCGATCTACCTATGCCTAGCGATGTCGAGACCTTGTCATCTTCTTATAGCCATGGAGATTTCTACTTCATTTGCAATGCTCCAGTTCTCGAGCGCTCAGAATCCACCACGGAGAATCTTTTTGACTTGGCAGCTATCAAGGAGGCCTCCAATACGACTTATTTGGAATTTGATCTTAGTCCTACTTTCACGTTCTCGACTGTGTATGCCGAACTCACCGAAGAGGTTGTGGATTCAATAACGGACAGCGTAGATCGCCACATCGCGGATTTAAATAGAGTTATTACAGACGTGAAGGCGATTGCAAGCTCAATTGGAAGTTTGCGAGTGTCTCTTCGCCATGGTCATGGTACGGTGCTTAGAGTGCATTTCTCTGATAGGACACCAGATCAGGTTGAGAACATATGCAGGGACCTGGGGATTACTCGTGGAATAATTAGAGAGCGCAAGGAAATGAATGGTCTCCCGCGCCCGGAAAGTCCGGTCGCTAGCGAGCATTGGTTGGAAGATTCATATAGCGATGATAGCGCGGTTTTGTCGAATCGTTCGACAAGGAATCATTACGAGCCACCTCGAATCTTGAATCAATCGGTTTTATCCAGCGAGTATTCGTATTCAGAAGGACAGGAGCTGTGTACTTAAATGCATTTGTGTGAATCGGTACGGAGTCTATATGAGTTGGTGTCTTGAGTTGCTTACATATACATTGTCGGGTATTCTATTGCTTAGATTTACAATTGGTTATCGTTCTGTCTCAGGGATTAGGATGGCACATGGTAGGGATCTCAATTTCGTGAATATACTTTTTCATTACGGATTATGTAAAATAATATCGGAGTCTCTGGCAGGTTGTGCACTAGAGCTGTTGTTCACCGTCCACCAAGTTACTAAATTGACCATTATATACAAAGAAATTTTTATGGTGTTCCCATTATCGGTTTAATCCTGGTACGCCAGCATCTATAGATGGGTTAATAATGAGCCCAACGAACACACGAACACATATTCCAAATACTTACATCGTTCATCTTTGTCGGGCTTGAATAGCAGTTGCAGGAAATATTCATTATTATCCTTGTCGTAATGCGTCCAAAATTTCCCAGGCCGCCTATCAATCTCTTTATTCGGGATCTTAAACCCAACAGCCTCGTACGGTTCAGCAGCAACTAACAGGTATTGAAACTGCTTGTTATCCATCGCATTTTCAATTCTCTGTTCAAAGGCGCTCATAAACCGATGTCGCGGGACAATTTCGGTACCGATTTCAGGGTACTGTAGTTGGAACCGCAGTCCTTCTTGCCTTGCAATTGGATCACGAATCTTCGTGATACGGTATCCCGGCCGGCCAACTTTCATCAAATTTTTCCGCACCTGTATAGCAGATGCCCCTAGGGCACCGGCCCCACCAGTGATAGGCAATCCAGTAATCGGATCTGCCCGTCCTTCACGTTGATCTCGGGCCGCTCGTCTGGCGAGGTTAGTCTGGTGTTTCCGACCTTGTGTATGCGCAAGATATGATCCATCGTTCACATGGACCGTAAGACAAAGCTTGCACTCAAATGATCCCAAATGGTTTTTGAAAAAGTAAGGGTCTTTTTCTAGATCAATCGTTTCAAGTGCAAGTTTGCGCAGTCGCTCTCGACGATCTGCATTCGTCTCGGAGAATCCGGCCACGCCACCACCTACGTTTTGACGATGTCAGTTCTCAATTTGGCAAAGTTGATATTACTTCAAAATCCAATTAACACTAAGCTGTACATACTTCCTTTCTTTGACCCGGCTCGATTTTGGTAGTCCATAATTGTTGTCTTTTCGGAAGGATTATGTTGTGTATCTTGCACGGTTTAATTCACAGACAACTTAAGATTGTCACGTGATTCGGATCACAGTAAAGTCACTCCATCTAGTCACGATTGTGATTCTGTTTCCTGGACCGGAACACATTCCCACAGGCTCACAGCCAGCCGTACTCACCATTCTATCTGGTCAATCCGTCTGTCTATACAATTCGTCACGATTCCGTCGTATTTCTTCTCCTCTTTTCTGTCGCGTTTCTCGCCGCTTGTAGATCCAATGGATTTGGACAGGCCCGCTGCAGGAATTGTCGACTCCTCCGCGGTAAGTTTGCCAACTTATCTCATTTGTTGATCTGATGCACCGGTCAATGCGTTGCCCTGCCATCTATATACTGATCTGAGTGCCTTATTATAGGATGACACGGACAACGAGAATATGTCTGTCGATACACCAAGTACTCCGTCTCCACCCCTAGAGGTGTCGGAGGTTCCACTGTCGGACAAGCCAACTGAACCGGTGGAGCCGCCTGTCATTCTTGCGGATGATCGTATGTCTTTTTGGATTAGTAACCGATACTACATGGTTGGCCTGTAATACTAATTCTGTGATTTAATATAGATGCGGCAATGATGGGTAAAGTCTGCCCGCCGCTTGAAGATCTGGAGTCCGAAGAGGACGGTTACTATACATGGCACATCGATAGCTGGCGAAAGTTAGAGAAACGATTACATGGTCCATCATTCAAATGTGGTAACTTCGAGTGGAAAGTTTTGCTCTTTCCTGCTGGAAATGCAGTAGATTGTGTTTCAGTGTATTTGGAGTGCTGCCCGCTGCAGAAGACCACCGATGAAGACGACCAAGATTGGTCAGTATGCGCGCAATTTGGCCTCGTGCTGTCAAACTATCGGGATCCTTCCATTTATGCGGAGCATCGTGAGTACTTGATATTCGATTATAGAAGGGAATCTTGCTAATCTGGCTAAATAGATGCGAGCCATAGATTTACCCCCGAGGAAAAGGATTGGGGTTTCACGAAGTTTTACGAACTGAGAAAACTCACAGTCAAACATGAGGATAAGGATGTGCCTCTCGTAGAGGACGATAAGGCGAATGTTACTGCATATGTTAAAATCATTAAGGACCCAACCGGTGTTCTGTGGCATAACTTCATCAAGTGAGTGGCGACGAGGATCCCATCTATATTAGCGCTAGCACTAACAACTGTCTTCTTTTTAGCTATAACTCGAAGAAGGAAACCGGCTATGTCGGATTGCGTAATCAGGGTGCTACATGCTATATGAATTCCCTGCTGCAGTCTCTGTATTTTACCAAGTACTTCCGAAAGGCTGTGTACCAAATTCCTACAGAAAACGATGAACCGATCAGCAGCGTACCTCTGGCTCTGCAGAGGGTGTTCTATCAACTTCAAACGTCTGCGCATCCTGTTGGTACACTCGAGCTCACAAGATCGTTTGGCTGGGACACGACCGATGCATTCACTCAGCATGATGTGCAGGAATTGAATCGAGTCTTGATGGATAACCTTGAAGGTAAAATGAAAAGTACAAAAGTGGATGGCGCGCTTACGGAACTATTTGTTGGTCAGATGAAGAGTTTCGTAAAGTGTATAAATGTGGATTTTGAAAGCTCGCGTAGCGAGGACTTCTGGGACATTCAGCTGAACGTGAAAGGAATGAGAAATCTTCATGAATCATTCAAGGACTATGTTCAAGTTGAGACGCTGAATGGTGAGAATCAGTACCAAGCTACTGGGTTTGGTCTACAAGATGCCGAAAAAGGTGTTATTTTTCAGTCTTTCCCTCCAGTCCTTCATCTACAGCTGAAGAGATTCGAGTACGATTTCACCAGAGACATGATGGTTAAGATCAATGACCGGCATGAGTTTCCTCTCGAGATTGATTTGCAAGAATTCCTCGTTCCGGATGCTTCCAAAGCTGAGCCCTGGGTGTACGTTCTGCACGGTGTCCTCGTTCACAGTGGTGATCTTAATGCTGGTCACTATTATGCTCTTCTTAAGCCGGAGAAAGACGGGTACTGGTATAAGTTTGATGACGATAGGGTGACCCGTGCAACGCTCAAAGAAGTGCTGGACGAGAATTACGGAGAGGATCCACACCAGCAGTCACCGCTCAATGCAGCATTTCCAGGTCAGTATCCGCCGATTCGACAATTCGGCAAGTTTTCTCTCAAGCGACACTCGAATGCGTATATGTTGGTGTACTTGCGGAAGTCCCGAATTGACACTGTCCTGGCTCCTCTTGCCGAAGAAGACACCCCTCGGCATCTACCAGAACGCCTGGAACACGAAGTCAGAGAAGAGGAGGCAAGACGGAAAGAGCGCGAGGAGCAGCATCTTTATATGTATGTTCGAATTATGAGCAATCGTCAACTTATGAACTACCATGGAGTTGACATCGGACCTTGGTCTGACGAAGCTCATGAGGAGAGCCTGCCTGAGGCTCGACCGATGGCATTTAAGGTTCTGAAGACGTCAACCATCAAAGATCTGCGTGAGCGTGTTGCCAAGGACTTGGCGATTGATGACCCGTTAACTATCAGATTCTGGGTAATGGTGAGTCGTCAAAACAAGACATTGAGACCCGATATTCCGTTGCTGGATGTTCTTCCGCGTACTTTGGACGAGATTAAAGAACGGCAGTCTGGAAAGTCTCCTGAGTTGCGACTGTGGATGGAGGAATCTCAGGTTGACCCCGAGTCAAACACTATTATTCCGTGGCAAGCAGAAGGTGGCCAGACTGCCAGTAAGCTCCTGATATTCTTGAAGTATTTCGATCCCTTCACGCAATCTTTGACGGGTATGGGCTGTTGCATTGTTGGTCGCAACGACAAGGTGTCAGACATATTCCCATACCACACGAAGATGATGCAGTGGCCAGCTCATACTCATATCGATCTCTATGAGGAAATCCAGCCGTCAATGATTGAGGCCATCAAAGTCAAGCAAACGTTCGCTCAAGTGGAGATACAAGAAGGGGATATTATATGCTTCCAAAAGCATTTATCTGAAAACGAGTGAGTGGTTGTATTCCGGAATCTGAAGGTGTATAGTGTTGGCTTACTTCTGATACAGCATGGTCAAAATTAGCGGCTGCCATGACGCCAAGTCATACTACGATTTCTTGCGGAACAGAGTGCTTATTGTATTCAAACCAAGGTACCAAAATGCACCAGTCCAGGAGGACTTTGAACTTTGGCTTAGCTTGAAGGATAGCTATCAACAGGTATGTGCCATATTGTTAGGTCGTATTGATTTCATTGCTAATACAGAGTAGCTGTCACAAAAAGTTGCGGCGCATTTGAAATGCGACCCAAGTCATATTCGTTTCACCACAACACAGTTATCTGGATCGATTAAAACTATTATTAAGGCCACTTCCACCCTTAATCTTGGGCAGATGTTGCACACCGGTTACTCACAGATGTATTCCAACGTGATACTTTACGAAGTCTTGGATCTCAGCTTACAAGAATTGGAGACAAAGAAGGCATTGAAGTTGACTTGGTTAACGGATGGCATCACGCAGGAGTACCACTATGAAATTCTAGTGCCAAAGAATGGCACCATGAGGGACGTTCTTGAGGTGCTGAAAATCAAAGCTAATTTATCTGACGAGGAGGCCGCTCGCGTCCGATTCTTTGGCGTGCACATGAACAAACTCCACAGACTTTATCCAGAGGACTACTCAGTCCTGTCTATTATTGACTCGACACAACTATATGCGGAGGAGATGATTGATGACGACCTAAACAAGACGGACAACGACCGGTATATTGAAGTCTACCACTTCCAGAAGGAGCCTATTCGCAGTCATGGAATTCCGTTCTACTTCTTACTAAAGCCCGGCGAGAAATTTGCGGATACAAAGGCGCGTCTCCAGGAGCGGACAGGCTTTAAGGACAAGCAGTTCGAAAAGATCAAATTTGCTTTGGTCCAGAGAACGCAGTATTCCAAACCTCTATATTTAGAAGATGAGCAGATTGTTTACGACATGGCTGAGAAGGACGATGCTATCGGTATGGATCATCTCGACAAGACGACGTATAAGAATTTGAGGCATGAGCAGCGGGCGATTTTCATTAAGAATTGATGTTTTGTGGTTGTTCTAGAGTATCTTGACTTGGATTTTTGCGCCAAGACCGTTGTTACAACAACCTGTTGTGCTCTATATCGGTGTTTTGGCAAACTTTGTGTCTAAGAATCTTCGCGCCGTGCTCGGCAATGGTTTGCAATAAATTGCGAGGTGTTGGTGGGGGAGAAAATTGGAAGATTTAGATGCTAATTTCCATCAGAAACATGGTGGACCGGCCGCATCGAAAGTTTCGTTGACTGATCTCTGTTTTGTGCTCGTTTGTGTTTTCTTTTACGCGCGTTATGTTATGGCAAAAGACAGTACATATTGTTGATACATGCTTTATTGTTGTCATTTTATTGATATTTTATTATATTTACATATATTGGTAAGGAACTGTCTATAAGTGTGTTCACTCTTGTGAGGGTTGGTGTTCATTATTGTGTGTTTATGATGGTTTCTACTAGTTGCATTCCAAGAGTCTCTATTGTTATTATTATAGTTCATAGCGGTGCCATTTACCATTAGGTTTTTTTTTTGCTTATATATTTAATATCTTTATGATTTTGCCAAAACGGACTGCTTATAATGATCAGAAGTGTTCGTACCGCATAAACTCGAGTAAAGTTGCCTGGCATAGAAGTTAATTAGCTTTTGGACCCAGTTTGGCGAAGCACGCGACCGCAAGGCATCGGGTTCCTTTTTCAAGAACCCCGATATTTTTTCAGATACCTTCCTCAGATATATCGTTTCTCGTCAATTTTGGAATTCCACATCACTCGTACTGTTGCTGGCAATCATCGAGGACAATTTAGTACAATAGATATACGCTAATCAAGTACCTTCATTCGTTGCGACAAGGACGTGTGTGCGACAGGAATTGACATCGGCATGGCCGGAAGTAGTTCACTTGTCGAAGGCCAAGAAAATGAGCCAGAGAATTCAATTCGCCCTCAGAATTTGCCCCGCGCGAAGAGTTCTCGGTCACGGTTGTTTGCGGCGTTTTGGATATATGGACTCATTAACAACGTTCTCTACGTTATCATTCTCTCCGCTGCACTAGACTTAGTAGGCGCGAATGTACCAAAAGCGACAGTTTTACTGGCAGATGTCATGCCTTCATTTTTTGTGAAGCTCACTGCTCCATTCTATATCCACAGGATTCGCTACAGGTGTGTTGGCCAATACCTTCTTGCCGGAAAGTAACTAACTGTCTGGCAGAGTCCGGATATACATATTAGTTGCATTATCGCTATTTGGAATGCAGTGCGTCGCCCTCACATCGTCCATTAGCGCTCGCCTATTCGGAGTCGTTCTTGCCTCGGCATCATCTGGTTTGGGTGAGCTTACATTCCTTCAGCTCACGCACTTTTACTCGCCTCTCAGTATGGCTGCGTTCAGTTCTGGCACCGGTGGGGCGGGATTGGCTGGAAGTAAGTTACGCTCTGATAATTTCGACAAGTGTTCTAACAAATTGCCAGGCTTTCTGTATCTGGTCGCGACGACTTGGTTACGGCTGAGCGTGCGTGGAACCATCTTCGCGTCTAGTCTGTTACCTCTTCTATTCTTCTTGGCCTTTTTCTGGATTATGCCACCACCAGACCCACATCTGGCATCTCAGTCATCCACATTCGCTTCGTCGGCAACGGCATATTCGCTCATCCAAGATGAAGAGCCTAATATGGCTACGTCCGTGTCATCAGAGGCTGCGATCACTAGTGCTCGAATAAACGATGATCCAGAGTCTCTCCAGAGCAGAATTGATTGGTCTAAGGCACCATCCCTGGAGCAAATTATGGAGTATATGAGCCGGACCGGGTCGCGGCTGGGCCCTTTGTTTTTCCCATATATGCTACCTCTGATGCTGGTGTACATTGGAGAATACGTGATTAACCAGGGTATTTCTCCTACTCTACTATTCCCCATAGAGGAGATGCCGTTCACCTACTATCGTGATGCCTACGTGACGTACGGTACTTTATATCAATGTAAGTTTGATTCATACGGTTATTCTTCCATTATCTGATCTTAACTCCTGAAACAGTGGGCGTCTTCATCTCACGGTCGTCGTCGCACTTTGTCCGCATCCGAAGACTTTACGTTCCGGCAGCGTTGCAACTGCTCAACGTTATCATCCTCATTGCTCAATCAATGTACACATTCATACCAAATGTCTACATAATCATGATTATCACGTTCTACGAAGGTCTCCTGGGAGGAGCTGCATACGTCAATACCTTTTTGCTGGTTAGCGAGACGGTTGCGATAGAGGAACGTGAGTTTGCTATGGGTGCCGTTGGCGTTTCTGATTCTGGTGGAATTGTCGTAGCGGGCACAATATGTCTGTACTTGGAGACTTTTTTATGTGCGTATCAGAAAGCTAATGGACGGCCCTATTGCGGCATGACTTGAGAACTAGGTGCTGCGGGGCGGTACAACGAGAGAGAGTATGAATACAGATGGAGTTTGATGATGGTGTTGGTGGGTTGAGGTTTGTAATGTATCTTGGATCTTCGTCCTTGTTTCTGTTGGATGTTGCACTATTGTACTGAGCATTTTGCCTATTCCAATATAGATGCATATACCGTCAAGGTGCTTCTTCGCTCAGTAATGTGTAAGCGTGAGGCAAATTTGGCATGATAATTCAAGCTGCCTCGGTTCTCGGAAGAACCCGATCTATGTACAAGTTTAAACTAATATACATTGTAGCAGTATACCAAATGAGGCACTCCACCTGTAGCCGTCTCTTAAATTTACAAATCTTTCTCTTCCTCATCATCGTCATCGTCCATTTCACCATCCAAAACAGTCCGTTCAAGCTTCGCGATGGCATCTCTGTCCGAGTCGGCTCGAGAATTCTCAATTCTCTCCGTCAAATACGCATTTATCTCAGTTTGAAATGTTTGCAGTTGACTAGCCAGTGCATCTAACGTGTTTCGACCACTGTCATTGCTATTCTGACAAGGTGTTGATGTAAGTGGCAGAGTTATGGTATGTGTGCCGGCAGTCTGGGTGCTGCCGGTGGCTGCTGCGGTTTTGTAGGTGTAAAGAGCACGCAATTCAGAATGTGAGGATGCGTCCGTCGTCATGGTGACAGACTACGTATTCACCGTACTGATGTGAGAGTTATCATGCACCGAAAGATCGAAAAATCGCTGACGTAAATAAAGTGGTTTACCAAAATCGAACCAAGATTTACGACTACGCCCTAACCCACAACAACTGTAGATTGCATGCATCATGGAAAAAAATCTTGGGTTCGTTACAGTTAACTATTTACACGATGCGAAATCACAATTACACGATATAAAATGCCATCACAGCCCACATCGCGAACACAAATACAAAAACCAAAAGTCAAAAAGTCAAAATTTGGCACTTCAAACCGGCATGTAGTCGGTGGGGTTACTAAGCCAAGCAAACATAGCTTAGCGACACGCGGAGTTCACACCTCTAGAAAGAAACGCAGGCGAACCAATGCGAAACAGGATACTCATGGCGCGGAATTAGAGGATATTGGCGATGCGGAACTGATTGGCATGGGCCTTTTCAATACGGAGGCGATCAAAGCGAAGAGAGAACAAGAGAAGAAGGAACGTTTGGACAAGGAGATACGACAGATGGAGCAAGAGCAGGTTGAAAAAGAGAAGAAGCAGACGGAGTTTAAAAATGATTTATTGAAACAGTTGGAAACTTTGGGGGCGTTGTACGTATAGTCTTGGATGAGAATGTGCGCATTAGGCTCGTTCATCAGGTTGGGTCAAAATTTTGGCGTTTACTAACTACGGTTCTTTGTTTTTTTTTGTAAATGTAGTACAATGATGGGAAAACTTAGGTTAAATACCAAGACCGTACGCATCGTATCATACACCCAAGGATGTACAGGGAGCTAAAACATATTTTGCCCAAACAACACCAAAGACAATGAACTCCATCGTAATACACCCATAACCAGAGAAATACCAATATTTGGAGTGAGGTACCCAACTCACGCGCTCAAGAAGCTGACAAAAGCTAAAATACAACAATAGTCACCGATGCTGTGCTCTGCTGTCGAGCCATAACCGGCGAACGAGTGTGGCTAATTCATCTACTCGCTGCTGCTTTTCATCTCCGGAATCGATCGACGAGAGACGACTCATGCATTGTAATAATCGTGGCCAAGCATCCCGTGGTAGGAACGAAGACTCATCAGAGAATGCAGCTGGTGTGACGGTTAGTGGACATAGAACGCAAAGCGACCAAAATGTTACTCGACTCACTTTTAAGCCTCATATATAATGGCAACACAATCCAGTCCCTGAACGATATCAGCGTCATAGCTTTAATATTGTTGAACTTAATTGATTGCACTCTCTGCCGTTCCCAAAACTTTGAAGCTTGCTCGTGCGTCATCACACTACCGACTCCCTCAAACTCCAGCTGCAATGGAACAAAGACTGCCTGAATATACGGTAACACTGACGTGTGAAAGAATTGCCATAAATCTGCCACATGTTCCACGAGCACAATATCGGTCACTGACTGCGCCTGAGGCGCCGGATCAAATGTAGATACTCCCAGTCGCAGAAGATCCCGTACTTCATTAATCAGCGTAGTAGGATCTCTTTCCGAAATTCGCCGCTTCGAATGTAGCAAAACTAGCTTGTTCAGATCTTCAACTGGAACTCGCAAGCCATCACCGGCGAATAATGGGGTAACTCTCGCACAAAGAAACGGCCAGACATCTTCGAGCGCTTGCTCACCGATCTTGTTGATATCCTTATAACTCATCGTTTTCACGTCAAGAGCAGATATGCTCTTCTGAAGGCCGTAGGGCGCGTATGGCGCATACGCTGGCGAGGCCGGATTAAAAGAATATATGCTCCCCGCATCAGAAGTCAACTTGGAATTAGATGCGCTGGACGAGAGAATTGTTCCCTGATGCGAATCCTTGCGCGGTCGCAATAGAAGATGATGCTTGTGTATCTTATCCGTAGGCGCAACCAACGTCGTTGTAGAGCCATAAGAGTAGGGAGGTGCAGTCGATGCCTGTGAGTTGATGCTTAGCCGGCGAACGTCTAGGGAGAGGCCCGGTCGCCCGTCAAGTGGTGATATCGGGGACTTTCGTGGCTTATGATGACGGTCCCCTCCATTGCTTTCTCCGTTCATATGGAGCTTCGAAGTCGGCACAAACAGCGTCTGCTGAGATGAATTTGCGAGCGAATTCTGCACGAGGGCATTTGATGGCGCGGAGTTCAAGCTTGGGGTGGACGATCCCGAACTTGAACCTGAGCTACCTCCGCCGGCTGCGGCGGCCGAGTCCGATGGAATAGCTTTAGTGTGATGAGGCAGTGGCCGTGGTCCACCTGTGAGTATTGGAGGCGGAGGTGGCGGTGGAGCTTGAGGGGCAGCATGCTTTGGTTGTAGAATAGAGAATCGTGATTTTGGATGCCCCGAATGTTCCCGAGTAAGTGCACCAAACGATCCCGCGGTTGATGAGGATCCGACTGCGCCAGATTTGGACTTTCTTGTAAGAGATGCTAGAGACGTTGAACTAGCCTTCTTTCGCAGCTTATTTTGTCTTGATTTGGACGACGAACTCGCCGTCGCCGGGTTCTCAAGTATTATCGACACAGCCGAGGCATTTCTATGGCTGCTAGTATTGTTTCTGAGTAGAGAGGATAATCCATGTCGCGATGTCGCATTTGCATTTGCATTTGCATTTGAAGTTGCCGGCGAGGGCTGTGACAACGAATGTTGATGAGACAGCGATGTAAACTTAGTCGTCGCCAATTGCGGAACTGCTCGTCCAGGTGCGGCATTAGGCGGCACTGTCGAAACGGACGGCGCAATTGATGCATTAGAAACATTGAATACTACCGCTGATGTACTGCTTCCCAAAGTCGAAATCGAATCGGTCGACGATTCAATGGACTGCTGAGGAGCCAGATCAACACTATCGTCGTTCGACGCCACTCTAGAGATTGGTGGAATAGTACCACTTGCTGAATCGCTGTCACTGAGGCTATCGTCATCTTCTTCGTGTTCCTCTGTTGGTAGCGAGACTTGTGGATCGCCCTCGCCAGGAAAGTCAATTGCCACGGCCGCCTCTTCGATAACGGGAACGATAGACACTGAGCTACCAGATCGAACAGCACTGTGCATGTAGCCGCTCGCATGACTTTGAGCATGATACGTGCTCGTAAATGACGGCATGAACAAATAAGACGGGGAGGCCGGCGAAGAGAGGCCGCCGTGGGCCGGACTTGTAGGTTGACTCGATGATGAAGATATTGACGATGATGAACCAGACCGTGGACGTAGCAGCGACGATGCCTTAGAACTTCTTCGGGACCGCGACGGAGTGAATGATACTGGCGACGCGCCGGAAGTGAGATGGTGTGGCAGATCCGTGCCTGCGGTAGATGTAGAATCCATCGTCACTTGTGCCTTTTTGTCTGCTCTTTTCTATAGCTCGTGGCCACTGAGGTACAAGTGCTTATCGGCATTAGAATATCACGAATTCGCCGCCATGGATATCTACAGGACTGGATAAGCGATGTGCTATCTCCGTAACCAAAGTGTTTGTCGACTATGATACCGTCAATGAGTCGGAGGTTAGGGCTTTTGGAGATGATGCCCACTTGCTGTGTATGGCATGTCGCATCGTATAACTTTATAACAATGCCTTATGGATTCCCAATTATCTGTGGAAAATAACTGAGGTAACTTAATCCAAACTTCACTTCATTTATTTTTTATAAATAAGTAGAAAATAGTTGCCCAGCCCCACAAACAAATAAAAATAAGCCTCTGAGCCCTACTTCTTTTCTAATTATTTTCGCCAACGTACTTTGCATTCTATGCTTTACGTGACTGGTGCCTAGAGCATACACGACTCTGTACCTCTAAAACACGGAAGATATCTATTGAAGGGAGGATCGTCATGTTCCTTTGGACCGAATGGGCGTCAAATAGATTTGTGCAGGAGACATTCTCTCGCCCTGGTGAGACTGTTAAAGGGTGCTTCCATGAGCTAGAAGTTCTCCTTCATTTACATGAGGAGGCTGTCCGGCCACCTGACGAATCGACTCCCCTAGCCTCGAATTAACTGCAGACGATCCGAAGTACGCGATATACTTCGCAGACTTTGATGGGACCCATATTCCTGTTTCTGTGCAGCCAGCCGTTGATCAACTACGGTATCAGAATATGAAAAAAAGGAGAACGACCGCAGAATGTACTTACCGTGTGTAACTTCGATATGAAGTTTACCAATATTCTTGCAGGGTGGGAAGGAGCAGTGCACGACAGTCACGTTATTGGAGATGCTCAATACAGACATGATTTTCAGACACCGAAGGGCAAGTACTGGTTTGGAGATGCTGGATACTCGAACTCAGAGCCTGTATTAACGCCATATCTACCTCTCAAGTATTATCTAAAACGAGCAATATAAAGCCCAGCAGAACCACAGAATGCAAAGGAGTTATGTAGCTTGACCCATTCGCCGCGACGAATTGCTTGAATCTGAGCCTGCGAGAGATGGGAAGGTCACGGACGTTTATAGGATACATAAACATAATCAGGGTTTCAGAGTTCCAGGATTTACTGCGACTGCCGAGCGTCTGTCTGGATACATCTGCCACGGGCTACCATATTATATAGATCTAACGTATTATGGTATTATCAGGCCTCAAGTTTGAGCATTGCATTATTGTCTGCAACTAGAGCGCGCGCTATCATGCCATATAGTACTATGAGCAGCACTCCAGCAGCATTATGATACTGCATTATTTGTAAAATAATACCGTATAGTTTTAGGGCTGGAGACATGTAAGTAAACGAGTTTACGAATATGCTTCGCCGGGCGCTCACCTGCCCGATCCCGACTTTCTTAGGCCGCGTGTGCGTTTAAGTTTGTGAGGATTGAGGAAAGACACTGCATTTTGCCTCGCGCTAATCCGAATAAAGCATAGTGCCGAGCATAATGTGGTTGAACCCAGACCGTCAGCTCCACTCATTATTAGCAAATATCATGCTACCCATAGTTTCCTCATCAACCGATCATAGGCTCGCCTTACTCTTATCTAGAAACCACACCGCTCTACAGGGTCTGCATCTGCCTGAATTGCGCTTTAGCTTTACCGGCTTTTCTTTTGCCGCGTAGAGCACCGCGATGGTGAATTACGGCACATTACCGCCCATAAACATCGCTGGCCGGACACCAACCTCGGTTCAACAGCCGCCAAGAAGTAATATGTACTATTCGAGTTCAGGGACCGTCGCGGACGGACTTCCATATCGACAACAGCAGCAGCCACAACATGAGCGTCAACAGCAAATGCTGCAGCATAGCAGAAATGTGTCACAACAGATACAGCCGCCACCAGCTTCTCAGCAAGCCCAACGGCCGTCATCGTCGGTACCTTATTCTCTGTCGTCGCTGATCCATCCGACCCATAGCTCGGTGCAGACAACGTCAAATAATTCCCAACGTTCCGTCGTAGCAGGGTCGGTGTCAGCCCCGGAGGCCAATGCTCCTGTTCTCACCTCTCCCGTCTCTTCGGTGTCAGCGGCTTCCTCGCCGGCGCAACCCTTCCAATTTTCAATTCCCGGTCGGGATACATCAGATCAGTCGCCTGGGGCGAATCCGTCTTCTAGTGCAAACGATGACCATAAGAGATCTCGGGCATGCGACCACTGCCGGGCGCTAAAGGTTCGCTGCGTTCCGCATGACGAAACAGACCCTTCTGGAATCTGTCACCGCTGCTACAAATCTTCGCGGCAGTGTGTCTTTACTGTTAATGCCCGAAAACGACAAAAGCGAACGGATACGTACGTCCATACATCTGTTCAGTTTGCCTCTCTCACTCTAGCTAATTGATTTGCAGACGAGTAGCTGACTTGGAAAAAAAACTGGACGAATTGACTGCACGCTTAGCCGCAACAAAGGGGCAGCAAGGCGAGCATGCCACGGCTGATTGCGAGGATTTGACGCTCAAGATGGCTCACGCGCCACAACCATCTACAAATAGGCAGCAGTTACTGCAAACGGATTCCGACGGACAAAGTCAGAATATGGCACCTCATCATCTGGCAGTTAATGCAAATGAGTATCCCACGCCACCTATGAATACTACGATGCGGAAGCGTCAACAGCCATCGCACACGCGAGCAGATTTTTCGCCCATATCAGGTCTTGCAGAGCTGGCATCTTTGCGTGCTGCAGAACTATCTGCGTTTTACAAGCCATACAGTCTACCGGCGGAACAGTCCGCCGATATAACGTGCCTGCGATTTGTCCAGCCTCAACATATTGAGGAGGTTTTCTGTAGCCACGATGTCAGTGAAGATCTGGCACAGAAGGTATTCGAATACTTCGCCAACAATATGCTTCCTCATTTTCCATTTCTCTACATCCCGCCAAATATGACTTTTCGCGAATTACTTATGACCAAACCGATGACGAGTTTGGCAATTCTTGCCCAGAGCATCACTAAAACGAAAGATACACTTGACCTCGCCAGCCATTTAATGGCAGACCTGTACCGAATTGTCTCGGAGCAGGTATTCGTCATTGGGAATAAGACTTTGGATCTTATTCAGTGCCTTGTGATTATGGGTGTTTGGTACAACCCGCCGGAGATCTACGAGTGTAATAAAGTCACCGTATTTTCCAGTTGCGCGGTTACGCTTGCTCGCGATCTTGGCCTACATAAGCCTCCGCGGTCCGGAAGTCAACGTAAAGTTGATACATTATTTAGAGCACTGCAACCTGTCGACACGCAGTCTTTGGAATGTCGCCGGATTTGGCTAAGTTTGTATTACGCTTCATGTGTGCTCAGTATGCACTTCCGAGACACGAATCCAGTAAGATGGTCGTCATATCTGGACCAATGTTGTGACGTTCTGGATGTCAAAGATGGCGTTCCTTCCGATCGCGCGCTTGTCCGAGTAGTCAAGTTGCACAAGATCATCGCAAATATCTCTGACATCATTCATCCGTCTGACGACAGCGAGCCTGCGGACATAAACGATAAGAGACTTGTCCATATGATTCGAATCTTCGAGCGCAATTTAAGTGACTGGAAAAATGAGTTGACCCTTGGGAGCAATTATGATTGTGAGCTTCTCTAGTAATTAATATGTACAGTATGGCTAATGATTTTAGTTGCTCTGTTAACGTCATATTTTGCCGCGCAAATATATCTCCATGAGGTGGGTCTACACAACAAGACGAACCGCAGTGATTTCACAGTGCCGTTTACTGAAGAGTCGATAAAACCTGACCTGCCAGTGATCACGCCATATCATGCGGAAGCAATTGTGTGGTGCATTGCCTCTTGCCACGAATTGATCGATTTGTTCTGCTCCACTGACACCCCAGTGCTTTCATTTGTTCCAGTGCATTGCCTAGGCCGGGTGACGTACGCATGCACAATCTTACTGAAGATTGCAATGACAATAATCAAGACAAACAGTTTGACGACTGTGTGCTCGCTGAATATGGTTCGGCCGGATTACTACCTTGGAAAGACATATCAGAAGGTTGCTATTATGTGCGGCGAGGGCCCAGCGTCATTCGTTGCTCTTAAGTTCAAGTATATTTTGGCAAAGTTGTACTTGTGGTTTCATAGTCAGAAAATCGATAATCCGTCAGGAGAGTCTGGTGATAGCTCCAGAAATGCGACTCCTCAGAGGTCTATTCAGTCATACAGCAGTAATACAGATGCAGATCGTGCGAGCGTCTCATTCAGGACGGTACCGGAGTTTGAGTCGAAATTAATATCGTCTCTTAATTCAACGGACGCATCTACGTTGGAGATGCTCAGTTCTGTAGCTGTACAAGAGCAGCAGACGAATGACGGTCGTTCTCAAGGAGTTGCGCCATCGATCCCATCGATGGCATCATATGCCGCGGATGAGGAGATCAGAATGCCCGGTAGTAACATGACTGTGTATGAGCACATTTGTGAGGAACATATGCAGGAGCAACGGCAGCAGCAACGTCGACGAGACTCAAGTAGCAATGCGACGACTGTGGATGGTCCTGGTCCGGGATTGCCAACTAGGAATGGAAGTAGTTCATATTTGTCAGTTCCATTTCCGGGGCCCACCGACACAGATGCATCTATCCTGAATGATGTGTATGCTGCGCCATCCAATCTTGATTTAAGTCAATTGCTCGGTGACGATGCATTCTGGATAGATGTGTTTTACAAGAACAACGGGCTTACGCCCAACATTGAGATGGCGGCAGGGTAAATAAATTATATTTGCAATTATGATCGCCTGTGATGTGTGGGATTGACGTTATGTACGGGTATGGTTTGGCGTTATGATATTGGAATTGGGCACTTGTGATTTTATAACCGCTTATAGCGGCGAATATGCTATTAGTTGTAATGACAGTCCCGACCTGGGCAGGAGCATTTTTATTACCTTTTGTTATGTACACTTTTTAGCCGCTTGTATTAACGCGGCCGAATATATGCTAGCTTCTCTGAGATCATATAGCATGAGGTTGGTTGCCTTTCTGCGATTCTGCTTTGGGCGTTGGACGTGCAACCCTAAGCGACTATTCTTGAAACCACCTAGCAAACAGCGGTCAATAATCAGCCAAGCACGGTGCACGTATCACAGAAAACATTATCAACAAATCCCACTCAGAATCGGTTCTCGTAAAAGAAAGAAAGTAAGGAAAGGATGTCCTCCGACGCTGCGATCAATGGAGCGACCAAAGTTCGGTAAGTGGAGCATCGTTTCATCGAATATGCCAATTGATCCTGGATTTTAATTTTTTTTTGATCCTGGAAACAATGCTGAATTATTATGCTTGCTAAACACTCAGTTGCGCAGACACGAGTGGTATCAAACTCCAGAAGATGTGACATGTACGCTATTTGTAAAAAATGCCCCCAAATCCTCCACAGTTGTCTCAATTCTGAAGGATTCAGTGAGTTTGACAAGTCAACCGAATCTGCCAATATATACTAACAGTACGCGGTTTAGTTCTCTATCACATATCCACTCTCCGGCGGTTCCGAATTCAATTTTGAGATAGGGCCACTAGCTGGCGAAATCGATCCGGAAAAATCGAAGTACCTAGTCCTTTCAACCAAGATCGAGATTAAGCTACGAAAGGTGGTTCCAGGAAAGTGGGTCGCGCTCGAGGCATCTGACGCCGAAATCGCAACTAAGCAGGATGCGATACCTTCATATCCTACGTCTTCTAAGAAAGGACACAAGAATTGGGATGCGGTTGCCCATGACATTGGGGCGACTGATTTGACAGGAGACGAGGACACAGGCGATAGTGCTGCGGCGTTTTTTAAACAGTTATACGAAGGCGCAGATGATGATACGAGAAGAGCGATGATGAAGAGCTACGTTGAGAGTAATGGTACGGCACTAAGTACCAACTGGGCAGAAGTAAAGAAAGAGGCAGTAAAGACCGAGCCTCCAAGTATGTTCTTCCAAGCCATGCTATTCCAAGTGTGAATGCTAACTTTGGCGCAGAAGGAATGGAAGCGAAGAAATGGGAGTCCTAAATTTAACATTTGATAGTATCGTTTAAAGGCGTTTTATCTCGGGCATCAGGATAATTTCTAGCTGACTTTGTTCTACTGTGCATTTGCATCCGCAAACCGTGAGAATCGAAGCTCACAATTGGCGTTAATGAACTGGGCCTGCAATCACCGTATATTGATATAAATATCCACGTACTAAACTATTTTCGTGATTTCCGTCCCCCGCGTCCGCCAGGTGCACCTCCCATCCCACCTCCCATTCCACCAAGACCCTTGAGACCTCCCAAGCCCCCAAGGCCACCTAGTCCACCAAGACCTTCCAAGCCACCTAATTGTTGTAGTGCATTAAGACCACCCATGCCTTCAAGGCCCTTAAGGCCGCCGGGAAGATTAGGGAGGCCAGGCGGTAATTTTCCATTAGCAAGACCTTCCAAGCCTGGAAGCCCCATGCCACCCCCTATGTCTTTGAAGATATTGTCCGACACGCCGCCTCCCGTCAGCGCCGCGCTATGAAGAGGCAATATTTCATTGATCTTCCAACCTCGAGGAACGGCCGGTCTTTCTGGTGGCTTATCGCTGGGCAAGCCAGGTATAGGTAATGTTAGCGGGTCTTCTGGGCTGGTCGCATGATCTTTCAAGTATGCAGCTATCTGTCGGTACAGATGACGTTCTAACCAGACAATGTCAACAACTAAACTCAATAAACAAGCGCCATCGAGACATACTATTCTTGACATTAGGATTAAGCAGTCGCTTCGTCTCTGGGTCTTTCAAAAGGACACGCACCCGCCCCGGATTGGACCAATCCTTAGGATGAACTTTCTGAGGCTACAATTATCATAATTTTAGCACGAATTCTTTGCCTGGCCTAGTAATGCCCGTCGGAATACACACCTCAAAGAAAACCTGAACTCTTAAACTGGCACAAGCATCCGCAATAGTCTTCGCCAGAGGATTGTCTACCGCCAATTCTTTGCTCACCCTCCGACCCTCCTGATGCGTGCGTCTTGCATCAAAGTATACCGGGTACACCACCTGCCACTCCTTAAATATTGAAGGGTCCTGCATAAACTGCATTTGACCTGGTCCTGGCATGCTACGGAGTGGCATAGAACTAGGACCAGCCGGTCGCGCAAAACTTGATGACGATGTGCCACTCTCCGCCGGTCTACTAGCCGAGGCAGCGGCTAGAACTTTGCGCGGATCAAATTCTGATGGATCAAAGTCCATATTATCGATATCGTCTATTTCTTCGAGCATTGTACTTATCTAATCGCAATTATTGCTAGAACTAGGATACCTATCACTCAGGAAAGGTAGTGATCCAAATTATTGAGTAAATCATTGGCAGGGTTAGGGCTAAGTAGCAATGTGTTAACTTAATGGGAATTTACTTTTAGAACTTTAATATACACCACCTTTGTCAAAACTGTATATCCATACGGATGTCAAACATTCCACTCATAACATAAAATAAGAACCAACTTTTCTCAAATAACGCCGAAATACAACGCATGGTCAATCTGCACCAGACCTTAACATATTTTACGTGGCTCAGCTACTTGCCAATGAACCGGACAAATTCACGGTCCAGGAAAAACATACTGAAGAGGATGATTTGACGCCGGAGCTGAGCTTGGCGTCACAGTTCCGGTAGTAGCCGGCGACGATGCTCGCGAGCGCGCTGCCGGACTGAGTCCTCGTCTTGGAACACTAGAAGAGCGGACGCCATAACGGCCACGGGTCCCTTGCCTATCAAGCTGCAGCCTCTTGACATTGCTCTCGAGATTGTCAATACGAAGCTTAAGCTCTTTGATCACTTGGTCCTTCTGTGCACGCTCACCCTCCCACTGCATCTCCTTCAGACGTACCACCTCGCCGTTGACCTTGCGCCTGAGCTCCTCATTTGCATCCTGAACTGCTTTCAACTCCAGGGCAGCCTCGGCCGCAGCTATCGATGCCTTTTGGTACTCGGCACGCATGTATTCAGTCTCAGTATTACGATTATGTAACTTATCGCTGAGTTTCTTGTTCTCGTCCTCAAGCTCAGCTACTTTAGTCCGCAATTGCTGCAATTCTTTCACATCCGCGCTACCAGCCAGGAGTGTCTGTTCAGCAGTCTCGAGCTTAACCTTGATATCCGCAATCTGTTCTCGTAATCGACCTTTCTCGGCTTCGCTTCGCTCAATACGTCGTTCTGCAGTCTTCACCCGAGCCTCAAGTTCTTCGTTATTTACAATCAATTGATTCATCATCTTATCGGCATTCTCGTATTTGATCAGAAGGTTGCTGTGATACTCTTTATAGTCTGCGAGCTCGGATTCTTTGGATCGAAGAGCTAACTCCGTTACTAATTTTTCGTCACTGAGTTTCTACACAAAAGATTAGCAATGTCAATACCCAAAGGACAAGTAATAACTCACTCTTATCATATCTTCCTTCTCATCTATTGTCAACGCATCGAGGTCAACCTCACTGTGTAAATCATCTTCATCGTTATGCATGACAACATCGCTGCCTTGAAAACGGTCGTGAGCATAGTCCTGATGAGAATACAATGATCGCTTCTGCTCGGGCGAGCTTGAGGCTATTGCTATCTTTGAGGCCGGTTGTTGCGACTGACTGACCACTAATCCACCATCAATGCCATCGCCTGCCCTTGCGCACTTCAGAATATGTCGGAGGGCAGTTTCAATCGTGAGATTCAACGACGTCTGGTTCTCAGCATCGAGAACGTTGAGGAGCTCGGACACCAGAGACTCTCCCGACAACGAGGACAACGCGTCATCCACGTCTGTCGGCGTGAACACTCGGACTGAGAACATTGTCGACGGAATATTTGAAGAAAATGAACCATCAGCTGAAGGCACTATCAACGAGACAGGAAAAGGTGTAGTGCAACCTCCTGCAAGCCATGCGGGAACCTTTGCTGGCATTGCATCAATTTCCTTGACCACAGGGTCCGGAAGCTTACCCGCCTGTGAGCGAAGTAATGTTACAGCTGTGATGACGCTACTTAAAACTGCGCTATCGATGACTGAGTCATGAAGACCAAGGGTAGCAGCAGCACTTAACAGTGCATGCTCGGACGTATTAACCGACACCAAGCGCAAAACAGGAACAGCCGGAATATCACCGTCGTTGGTGACACCACGAAGCTGCCGGACCTGTGACTCAGACCCGATAAAGCTGGCATCTAAGGCTACCAAAAGGTCGACTTTCGGAAGTGAAAACTTCTTTTTCTTCGCGTTGGCGTCAGTAGCTGTTGATGGAACTATTATAACTGTGACTTTTCCAAATGCCTCGTTCTCGGAATTGACATACTCCTCGTCGGGCACGGCCTCAGAGTCAGACTTTCCATCCCGCCTTGCATACTTAATCCTCCTGCCGCCTAGAAAGTTGGAGAGTGTATCCATAGTGTGACCTTCTCGAGCAACTATTCCCAGCTTAAGACCACTTTCCTTAAACACTGTTATAATATTGTCGAGGATTCTAAATTTTTCACTAGTATGAACAATATACCGGGATTCGTCCTTGTCGCTCAGATTTCTTGGCATCAACGTCGGTACTAGTAAGTAAGGATGTGTGGCTGCGAGCAACGTACGATTGAGAACTTTCAACATATCTGGTGCTAACCGATCTCGGAAGGTCTTACTGCTGGATCCAAAGTCGCAAAATCGAAGGATCTCACTCGAATGTAATATTAGAACCTGCTCGTACATTTGCCGTTGGAAATCACGAAGGCCAACAGGCACGGCATACTCTGCTGGTCCGAGTCTGTATTTGTCTAGCGTTATGGAGCCATCGGTAACGTTATTATCGGGAAGTTTTGCAACGCCAGACGCTAGACCTTCTGTCATGGCCTTTGATGCTGAGTGTGGGGAGGTTGAAGCGAATGCATCATGTGGTTCGGAGGAGACAGCCGTTGCAATTTCAACATCCTGCATGGCCGAGCTAGATTCTTGTAATATACTCTCCTTTGCTTGTACGGACTCGTCCGTAGCGTTCATAGTAACGTTGGAATTAGCGTTCAGCAACTGCGTATCAAGGTGCACAGGTCTTGGGAAACTGTCCAGGTCGACTTGATCGAGTTTTGCCCGATCTCCCGTTTCCATTTTGGCGTTAGGGAACGGCGTTGACGATAGCCAACCTTCAACTCTATCAAGTGTATCCTCTTCAACTAAAGTGAACGGGGCGGTGACGCCTGGAGGGGGCGACTCGTTGGCCTGACTGTCGGGTACTGGACTGTTGACTGGCGACTCTTTCGAATATTGTATACGTGGGCTTAGCTCTTCTCGAGCTAAGGCTTCCAGAACTCTCTGATTATCAGACTGGCTATCTTCAACGAAGGCAGAAGAGTCTGGTTCTGCTGGATTGGGTTCTGAAATTGGTCCCCGTTCCTGTGATGCGGCGGTTGCTGGAACTTCAATCTCCTCAGCAACGAGACCAATAGAAATCTGAGACGGTGCACTATCCTTGAATTCTATTACACGATGTTAGTGCTGACTTTCATCGGCATTCTGTAGCATAGCAAAACATACCGTTCGTCGACGGCGAATTGCCGCTGATAGGCTTCAGTAATGTACGTACTGAAACGTCCGAGATTTGAGGGTCACTATCCGAAATAGTGGTCTTATAGCTGAACACCGATTGAGACTGGCTTAGAGGATCAATACTGGGATCGGCCTCTGACGGTTTCTCGACCTCACTCGCGTGGCTCTGGGATTCACGCGCAGGTTCAATGTATTCGTCCGAAATATCAATTATCGAAAACTGTGTTTCAGGAGGAAATCTGCGTTTCCTATCGCTTGGCGATGATAATTGCTGGGTAGAACGTTCTGGACGGACAGACAAATTTGAATGCGAATCAGATGCCAATGCCGACTCTGACTCTGAACTCGCGCTCGACCAAAAAAACGTATTCCCGTTTAGTCGGCGGCCAGTCTGAAGCTTACCGTGTCGTAGTGAGTCCTTAGTAATAATTCGTAGATGAGGATCAATGGGGACCAGATTTAACTTGACACTCTCGAATGTCCCAATGATCGACTCACCAAATGCCGTTTGATTTCTTTGCGGGGATTCTAATGACGACCGTCGGGCAGTTGTTAGTGGCAATGATTTTGATTTCTGCGGCTTATGTCGAGTTGTGCCCGATCCACGGAGTGGACGATAAGCTAACGTAGGCGATGCGGAGAGGCGCTGTGACGGATCTCTGGCGTGAGCTGAGGGGCCGTCGAAAGTTGCTTGTAACTGTGATAGTGCCGACTCGTACTCCGAGAACGATGGCTCAAAAGCTGGTCTGTTCGTGGACAGCCTCTGTTTCTTGCGCACGCGCGCCGTCTCCTCAGGGCTGTCGTCGTCACTTGGAAAGTCAAGTATATCCCTCTCTCGGGCGACGGACGCTAGAAATTGACGTTAGTGTTAAAACATTCCAACTCTAATCCATGGCACAAAAGTAAATGTTTTCCGAACGTATCAGACTTACAGGAAGAACTTCTCAAAATGGTGGCCGACGCCCGTAAGGGCCTTTGCTTCGTGAACAGAAGTGCTGGCGTCGACAAAGTTTTCACGGAAGACGACTCGGACAGCTTGTCGTGGTAGGATGACTGTGAATATGTGGGCCGATGGTTTCTACCCTTGGCAGTAGATTTGGCTTCATCCCACTCCTTCAGGAGCTCTGGTGTACAATCCTGACGGCGAACCTATCCCAGATTAGGTGTTAGAAAGTCAGGGTAACTCACTGGGGACAGCACTGATATATATCACAAATGCAATTCGCCTTGCATAAACCAGATGTGCGATCAGGTTCCTTCCATCTCTTCATGATATGTGCTTAAACAGAGCTTTGTATAGATAGAACTGTAACTTACCCAGCTTGGTTCGTACGGAAGGCCTGTGGTCGCATCGACCCCTGACCAGACCACTAAAACTTGTCCTCTCTTCTCGTCCTTAATATGATCGGCCGTGTAATACGATATATCTTCAGTCTTGTCTGCTAGCAGTGTACTGGTAGGCATTCTTACAGAATGTCGTCGTGTATGTTCCGAGTCTGGCTGCTGTGTGTTTGCTTCATCCAAGCTAACTATTGCTAGCGCGTCACTGTCGCCTTTTTCGCTGAAGTTACCAGCCAGGCATTTAGTATCTTTCTCAATCGCTGCCTCGTAATCAATCGACGATAACTGTGAATCGGCGCTATCCCTTTCGCTTGTGAATAAGGAGTCGCTCGAAACTACAGGTTGCATCAAACAGGGTTCGATCCAAAGGCAGCCGGGCTGGCGTCCGGAAAAGCCAACTAACGCGTAAAATATCAACAGGTCAATTTAGTAGAAAATAGCCATCAGATACGTCCTCAATGAACCGAGAACGTAGCAGACTTGTCGCTGGTTGACAAATGTCAGTTGCTCTCTGAGGATGCCGCTGCATTTCTGAGCCAACCTACTACAAAACAATCGACATGTTAGTTTGGTGAATATTCCACGGGCCGAACGCGACTCACAACCACAATAGCTTTTCGATGGGCGCAAAGAAAATTTGAATGCTTTTATCCAAAATAAAAAGGGCAATGCCAATCAATTTGGATTGACGTCATATCGAACAGTCTATAAAGCCAATCTGATGTAAGACGAGATGAAGAAAATTGAATTATCAGTCATGTCAGAGTTTCTCCATTCTATTTTGGCCAAAGGCGAATTGATGTTTATTCGGCAAATGTGGCTAGAATTCATCCCTGAAACGTCATTTAGTACGTACGGGCCTACATGGATTTCCCTTTGGCGTTCGATTATTGGCAAATCAGGTTATTACGATCACATATTATTAGGACCGTCATCATGCTTGGTTAAGTAAAGCCGAATGTTATCAGCATTTTCCCCGCATTAGACTCGACTGCATATCTGGGTTAAAGGGTTCTCGAATGTCCAGGGCTGACAGTTTCGTCAAGGTTACCGATTCCTGATTGTATTTTTCGTTTGACAGGGTTAGTGATTTCTAAACGCTATCTGGAGAATTGTCGAACTACGAGAAAGAACACGAGAGCTATATCTATGACCAATATATTATACCGTGGACCGATTCGACTTGCACCGAAGTCAGAGAGACGGCATGTTTGGACGAAGTGCTAAGATCTCAAAAATGATTCGAAATATGCAGAGGAATTATGTCAATTCGACCCAAGGATATCCTGGTCGCAGTCAAGCCGGTTGTGTGAGCATCTGAACGTCTTGTTTACTTGCTATCGCCAACTTCAGACGTCGCATGACCTTGTTCAGCGCCACAGGCTGGGGTGATCTTCTACTTCGTTTGTTCTTTATGCTTTTTATGACAACGTCGGTCTCCCCTAAAAACACTTTGTAGCGAACCGGAAGGGCCCGGGCGCACCATTTGGGCAAGGGCTTCCCGAGATAGGGTCGTGGTAAAAGGTCGACAACAGTATTTCCATATTTCTGCTGTAAATTAAAGTCTTTATCAGTCCGTCTTTGTCGCCATTGGTTGCTGTAATGGACAAATTCTAAAATTTAATGATATCCGGCATTATGTTGGAAGCAATGAGTTAGTGATATTGACATTCTGGGAATTTTCACGGGCGTGTGTCATCTTGCATCGAACTGGCGATGCGGCGGGAGTCAGACA
Source organism: Lipomyces yarrowii (assembly GCA_030407185.1). Lineage (NCBI taxonomy): Eukaryota > Fungi > Ascomycota > Lipomycetes > Lipomycetales > Lipomycetaceae > Lipomyces > Lipomyces yarrowii. The sequence goes on from JANJPG010000002.1 coordinate 31,221, forward strand.
GCCACGGGTCTGGAGTTTTCTTAGGGGAGGCAGGCGTCCATTTTCTGACCCGTTAAATACATGCACTACAATAATGGAAGTCGGAACGCCCCGGGCCAGAAGAGGCGTCGAAGCACTCAATTTCATTGCCTTGTGTCTTCCATTATATTTCACCCAGCAAAACACTCTATCTTCACCTCAGTGCAACGGCCACCACACTTTTGTATTCACGATAAATGAAACTATGCTAGTGGTCGATGAGGAGGCGAAGACAAGTAATGGAGTGTCAGCTGCACCAAAACGACCGCTGGCTGTGATGGACCTGCGGGCCGTGCTCAACGACGTCGACGAGGATGTCTTCCCAGCTTCGAGTATACTACACAAGAAGCATCACGCCGACGCTGAACCGGTCATTAAACAAGAGTCGCATACTGAAATAGAAATAGAAAAGGATACGCTGATTGACAGGACCAAGCTGATCAAGGTAATTTTTCTGGAGCATTTATAAATACTACACGGGGTTGAAAGCGAACCTCTTGATCTCGTGCTTTGTCTCAAGGAAGGCGCGCTAAAATGCTTGTGCAATGTAGGATCTACGTCGAGATCTAAAGGAAGGTCGTGAACGGATCGCAGCAGTGACGGATGAACTCTCTCTTCTCAAAGACTTGCACGGCGACATACTTGTGAAGCACGAAAGTGTAGGCGATAATATGCGTCGGGAGCTGAAGAACAAGGCGGCGCTAGAAACCCTTACGAGGCAGATTGAGAAACGCGCGACCCGAGCTGACAACGAAGAAGTGAGATTAAGGGAACAGTTTGAGAAGTTGTCAAGAAGACACAAAATTGCAGAATTGACTGTCGCTACTAAGACATCACCATCATTCGGCGGCGAAATAGCTGAGGAGACCAGCGGGCTTAACCAACTAATTGTCACGTTGGAGGACGAATCCAAGTCTCTGAGGGATGGGGTTCAAAAGCAAACAGAAGCTACGGAGACGATGCGATTAGAGTATCAGCAGGAATCTACTCGGGCAGCTGAAGTCTGTCGTGAGCTTGAGCAGGCTAAGGAAGAGACCACGGAGCTGGAAAAGAAAACCGCTGAAGGAGAGGCACTACGACTGCGCTCTGAGCAGATGGAGATAGAACTGAGCTCGAGAGACGACACAATTCGCCAGTTGTCGCTTGAGATCGAAACCCTCGAGGACCATCTGGGTCGGCTACAAATCGAACAGCAGCGACGCGCGGCCAAAAATGCGTCTAGGCCGACTACCGGCTTTGCAAGGCGTACTCGAAGTCCGGCTACTCGAAGCCCGGCTACGTCATCTTTGTCAAGAGGATGCTCACCTGCAACAATGAGTGGGTCAGGTGCCGCAAATAACTCTCACAGTAACAGCCATGGGCACCGTCTGCAGTACTTAGGAGGATTGGGGATCAATTGACATCACGGCGTGTTAAGGGTGCGGATTTTACGACTGGATTGGGGGGCATGGTCATGGATACTGGTGATGTTTGACGTTTACTGGTGCTGCTTGATCGGTCGGACTTTGGGCGTCATACGTTAGCGAGATTGAACCCACTTGTTTCGAGGTGGTTTTTGCATCGTTGTAATATATATAAATATATATGGACTTTTACAATATTGTTCGGCCAAGTTGTATATACCAAGGAGATTTGACATTGCGACGAGCGTCCAATTTGCGTTCGCAGGGGTTTGTACCTAGTACGAGACCCGTAGTGTTGTCTTCAATGCCGCAGCGATGTAGAACAATGCCGCCACACTTTTTCTTTTCCATAGGCGCTATCTTATCCTCTATTTGCACCATATTTCGCTAAATTGATTTGATGTCGCTTACAATCGTATCCGGAATTTGCGAAATGGTGGTGTGGCTCGGCTCGAAATAGTTGTGACGTCATTGTGGTGCTACAGACTGACGTCATCGACTTAAAGCTGGCCAAACTAAGCTGTCGCCCGGACCGCCTGCCAAAATTGTGCATGGCCAAAGAAGGTCCAACAACTACGTGGCCGACTGCGCGTTTAATTAGACTATGACTGCCAGGCTGTGGACATATCATAAACACGCGGAATCGCGTTTAAGACAGGGCATTAAACCTCTAGGTTTGGGGTCAATTAGTGACGATCCTTTCCAAGCTAGCTGGCTGGCCACCCTGGCTACCCCGCAGGCATGCCTACCTAAAGCAACTCTTTCCGATCCAGCAGCGATATCTAGGCAACGAGCATCATCATCGAAGTCATGGTTCATGTGAAATAGGCAAAATAGCCAAGGAGATATAATAATATCGTTATGCGTAGAATTAACTCGGACCAGATACAAGGATTTAGATGGCCAGTTTAGGATATAGAGTATTGGGAGTGGCGGAAGCTAACTAACTTTGTTGAATACGTCATCAGCTCAAGCCCACGCAAACATATGGTCTTATTATATCTTTGTTAAGCAACAAGAGAACCAGACAAAAGCACAAAAGCAACAAATGATCGATTCGGTCGTATTAAATCCAGCACGAAAAACCTTTTTGTTTGCATGTCAAAAAGGTCGTATCTTGGCCGGAAGAAATGTTACCCAGACTGGGTTCAATAATCTTAATAATCTACGCCGCCGCCCGCCCAACGACTCTAAAAAACCATGTCGACATGATGACGACAGACTAACGTCCCAAAAAAATTTCTACCTTGGTCTGTATCCTGACCGAGCCCGCGGTGGGTCGACATCTACAAAAATCTATTAGATCCTAATCTCCTAGTCCCTCTCTCCACATTCCTCCTTTCCAGTTGCTTCGCGCGGCCTATATGCAAGGAACTGAAACGATCCCCGTTACCAGAAATTTTGATTTGCCCACAATTACATTATAAGTCGGATATACTCAGAAACCACACTTCGGTGCCAAGTGCCTTATGACCTCGTCCGTTGACAAGATGTCGTACGCGTCCCATGCTCATCCCCGAGCTAGCTCTGCTGAAAAACTCGATTTGTCCTCTCCGGGCGACACGACTCCGAGAGTACGTGGCGGTTTAGAACGAACGTCGAGCTCAAATGGAGTCACAATTGAATCGGTAATTGTTGGAATGAAGAACACGAGTATAGGCGAGCCAGAACAGTTAACAAGCGCCCAAACTTCACCTGACGGTGCGCGGAGTCAGACCCCGTCGCTGTCGGATGATGAGAGTGGCGTTGACCCAACCCTGCGTGCGAGGCTAGAGTATACAAAGTATGTGTTTGATGCTTCGCGGACAATACAGAGTGAGCGAATGCTAACGAATTTGTAGGATATTACGACAGTACACTCAACGGCAATTAGAATATTGCATTAGTCGAGTTACAAAAAAAACTGCTGCGTCTACGGGACATGAGCGGTCGTGAAAAGTCGGTCTAAAAGAATTGAAAGAGAATAGAAGCGAGATATAAGTAGTACAGCACAGAATTAGCCAGTTACAACCAGCAGTGCGTGGGATATGAGTCACATAGATTTCCTTGACACTTTTTAACATCAAAATATCGGTTTAGTCAGTCAGTACCATGTGACAGATACGTTAGATCGAATGGTAAAATTTTCCATGAAGATACTTTTGGTAAGCAAGATGCGTTGGAGACGTGCGCCGGTTTCAGACAATCCAGATGTTGTAGGGTGGGAACGCAAAATCAACGATTAGAATGGATTTGAGGATGCTCAGATATTTTACGGTGCGCAAGTCAAAATCAATTGCAGTTTCGTTCAGGTTACATTATCTTACAATCCTTTGGTGGTTTACATATCTGAGCCCACGCAACACATAGAAAGTTACTTGAGGATCACTACTTGAGCATTTCGGGCAATGTGCCAATTGCTTACTCTCGTTAGAATCCATATATATAGCTTTGAGCGTGACGCGTACAGCGTCGCCTTTGGGTCCTTCGCATGCGTTTAAATCAGTAATATAGCCTTTTGTAAGTTTTTTTCCCTTAGATCAAGTTTTAGATCAAGTTATCTGGCCCAGTAATTGCACCAATAACCACGGCTACAGTCATACTGTATGTAAATCTGATGGTCCAATCCTCGTAGCATTCTGCACCTTGTGCTCGCAATCTTAGGATTTTCTTGTATTCACGTGACATAAGTTTGGTCGCGCGACCACTAACCCTGAGAGTCTTAGCTCAAAAAGTTCCTTGACGTGATAACCACTCTTCAACACCCCTGCGGGTTCGGAACAATATATGGTGCATTAACTAGGTCTGCACTGATTCAGTCTGTTGGTTAGCTGAGTTGGTATGTGTGAGGTGTAGTACCGCATTGTCAGAGCTGCATCGACGAGTTCTCCGGCTCAAATCCATACTTTTCCCGTCATTAATCGGTAAAACAACAACTTCGACCAAATAACAACGTAACAACGACAAGCATGTTAGGTTCTGACACGGTGATTATTAGCAAAGAAGCACTAAGTGTGCTCTCTGGGTCAGTTTCTTCTCGGTTTATTTCTTGAGGATGATAGCGAAGACAGCCAGCATGTAGATCAATTGACTGACCTTGCGACGTAGTGCAACCTCGATTGCCTGCTGGGCGATGGTGTTCTCGCCACAATTATACGACATTGTACGTGCCTATTGTCACTTTTTTCATGGCCCAGTTCCTTACATTCGCACAGTTCCGTCGGCAAAATGCGGATAACATATCGGTTTCGTTTCTCTGGCTTTGGTTCCTTGGTGATGTTGCCAATATCATGGGCTGCATACTGCAAGAGACTCTGCCAACTATGGTATTCTCCCATTCTGATGACCTTGTTTACAACAACACTAAATGTGCTATTACTAGACTATACTGGCAGTTTACAATACGTTGGCGGATCTTGTCCTCATCTTTCAGGCGGCCTACTACAAACGGCGCAGAAGTCGCAAAATATTGGCCGGTTTGCGTGAACAGCGAATGGACCCTGATAGTCAAAAATATGACCAGGAATTTTCTGGAGGGGAGGAACAGGATGAAGATGACCTGGATCATCCTGACGATGACCACTTTGAGTATTTTCAGAGTCTTGTTGTCCCATCTCGGCGCGTCTGGAAGTCAGGTATGCATAATCTGATTAACAAACGTTGCGTTGAAAACTGGGACAGTTAACCCATAGCGCTTGTAGCCTTTTTCAAATTTGGAACTATATTCCTGATAGTGCTGTCATCCCTGATCGGCCTATACTGCGCGACTAATGGTCATTTATATGATTCTCCAATGAAATACTACAACCCAAACATTCCACTGCATATGTATGGTCAATTATGTGGCTGGTTCTGTGCCGGGATATACGGTATGCTTTTAAAATCGACAGACTATTATGTCAGGCAAGGCAAACTAATCAATTTCAATTTTAGTAATGTCCCGGGTGCCACAGATCATCCTCAACTATAACCAAAAGTCGTGCGAGAAAACGTCGCTAATTTACTTTCTTTTCGCATCTGGCGGCAATCTGATGTTCATAATATCAATCCTATCTTTGGATAATAGCTTTCATTACTTACTAGTGAATTCAAGCTGGTTGTGCGGAACTTTTTGCTCGCTCTCGCTGGACTATTTGGTATGTCATATTCGATCCGATTTCGTAAGAATCTAACATTTAACCGCATCTTGGTAGATTATTTTTCAGTCATGGCATTACAACCCTAAAAGAATTGATACTGTCGCTCAGCCATCTTCGCATGGTACCGGGCGGGACGTCAAGAAAGATTAAATAGGCAATATTAGAAATGGCGCAACAACATATTACATATACAGCGCACCGTGACAGGGGCACAACTTCGGCCCTACGCAAACTTTTAGATTAGGAACTTTTGGCCCCTATAGTCACCCTGTCTGTATTTTGAGCTAGAGGCCTATTTAATTAGGATGGAGTTATTTTGTTTGGTATTCCTTGTTCTGTACACACATTTGTCACGGGTTTCGCTTGGGAGGACTAGCATCATTGTGGGGTAATATTTCTTTTCAAGACTTCAACGTTATTATAGTTATCAAGTCAAGATAGGCATTGTGTATAACTAGGGATCGCGTACACATTATAAAAGCGAGAAATTAGCATTCAAAGCACTTGAATAATATGGTACAGTCATTGTTATCAAGCAGCACAATCTTGCAGCAGACAGGGTGTCTATAATATTCACAAGGCTTAGGCGTACAGAAGAAAATTTGGGGAGACGTAATAAGACGACGTCCATATTTGACAAAATCAACGCAGCAGTAAAACAGCAACAGTTGTTAGCAAATAATCCAAGAGAAAGAGGCAAGATTTTTAATCAACAATTTTTATCCTGCTTTCTGCCACATCCCGTCCAAGGATGTGGAGTCATCTTTATCTTCAAAATTAACCATAGGCACTATACTTGCCTCATATATATCTGAAGTGTTAAAAACCAGACGAGGCCGCGAACGGGTATTATCCGTACGCTGGGGAATCTCCGTTATATAAATTGAATCCGACGTCGCTGGACCGTCGGGTGTTGTCATAGTAGAGTCATTGTCATTAGTATGCGTTCCATTGACAGAAATTGCCACCTGCATGTCACTACTGCGATTCGTCCTCATCATGCCATTGTCGTTGTTGGATAAAAATTCCCTAATAGGTTGCGTTGATAGTGACATTGTCTCCTCATAACTAGGTACTATTTCTGCTACAACCGTATTAGTCTGACACCTGCTAGCTTCTACTGGCTGATCGCAGCGATTGGCTCTAGCGTTACGCGCGTCTGCTTGTTCGCGAATAATTTGTGTTTCTACTTGCTTTCCTGTCGCTTGTCCTTGGGTATCTCTATCAGCATCCTCAGTGTTGACAACGCTGTGATGTACACTGAGCAATCCAGGCAATTGTCCAAAATCGGCGTCCTGTCCAAGGTCAATCTCTAGCTCGATAGGTTCTTGCACCTCCCTGAAGACACCGTGCCAAATGTACTTCGCAATCAGAGTCGTCTGCAAAATCGTCTTTTGCTGAAAATTTGGTGCGATTCCTAGAAACTGCATCTGTCTCTCGTCATAAACCAGCCACGGCAAATCAGGAACCAATTTCCACTTGACTTGATCGGGCACAAAAAATGGCTCAAACACGCGCGGGCATAGGCGAAACATCTGACCAGAATACCCATCACATGTCTCAAAATGAATATAAGGTGACTTTCTTGAAAACAGAATCTTATCGTTGGTTGTGCGTGATACAGTGCATTCCATTACCATACCCCGAGATGTTCCGTCGTCACTGTAACGACCATATGCTTCACCAAAGTCGCTTGTCAAAATGAAAGGATCTAGTTGATATGGATCCACAATCTCAATCTGCAAAACCGAAGCCAACTTTCTTGCGATACTCTGAATATTCAGCAAATAGGTTGTGAAATTATTCGCCTCACTCAGGTCGCCCTTCTTGACGAGGTACACAACGCCTTTTTCTTCTTTCATTTTCTCGAGAATTATTAGCTGTAACATATTCTCAAACACCTTGTTCGCTAAGGCAAACTGGCTACTGCTGAGAGTATTCAACACAAAGTACTTGGTATACTTTGTAATCACCGTCACACGCCCGAGATCTTCCGACCCAGCCATTCCTTGCCCATATACCTTTCCAATCCACATGAATGACGCTCCCGGACGCATTTTGTAATTATATGCTTGATCTCCACGGGACTCTCTTACTCGATGCTGAGGCACCAGCCGCCGGGCATTTCTCTCAGATGACACGAAAACAGTCGATGTCAGTGGCTCACGGTGCTCCACTTCTGATTCTGGCCTGGGAAGATGAGTGCGCATTTGTTCACCAGGATTGATTATGCTGTTCATATCCTCTTCAGTAAATCTAGCAATATACGACACCTGACTGCCGATTTCCAGCCGCAGACTGCTGGTCGGTTCTGATTCAGGACTTGTCAATTCTGGCGTGGAGCCAAAAAATGGCGGCACTCCCGTTGCAATCGCCTCCGCCGCCGAGTCACTAAAATGCTCGACTACGGGGTGTCGACCAGTTACGGATCGAACGGAATGTTGGTCGGCCTCTAGATGATCCTCTTGTTGGAAATCAGATAATGCCAGATTTGGTTGGTTCCATTGAATCGACAGTTGCTGAATATCAAGAGATGAACGACGAATACTGTTATTCTCGGCCGGTTCTGGAACGACCTCTTCTTCGCATAAACCCGAGCCATCATCGTGTGTCCGAGTAGTTCCAGTGACTGTAGTATGACTGAGACCAAGTATTTCATCCAGCTCAGCACCGAAATCACTCAGACCGAACGAATTTAAGACCGTGTCCTCGATCATGGTCCGGTTCTCCCTCAACATGGTATTCGTATGAGTAAACGGCAGTACAACCATGTTGGGCATCACATCAGTCATGTTATCACCAATTATCTTCTCAAGTTTGTCCATGTCAATACCGTCGGCGATTGTACCTAAAATCGACTTTATAAATGCCCGAAAACGCATCGGCTGTACGCCCTCTGCAGCTGACGATGACTGTATCTCGTCGATCTGTTGCTTGGCATCGGATACAAGTGAGTACAAGCTGTTGATTATAATTTGTAGTGCTGCAACATATCGCTCACCGGATAAGGGTGGCATAAAGCGCTCGTCTTGTCTTAACGTCAAAGATGCAAGAAGCCACAGTTGACGAGTAACACTGACATGAGTTAGAATGCGCTCTTCACGAATACGCGTAAAATCCGAACCTATCAATTGCCTTCTGCGTCTCTGGAGAAAGTATGCAGTTCCTCGACATCGCATGCACGTAGATTATTATATCATGCAATAATTATAAAGCCGGGCGAAGCTTGGATATTAATAAAATAAATGTATAGCTACAGTTACCATTCATGCACTGTCTTGGCAGCTCAAACCTGGTATTGTCGCCTTGAATAATTAAATTGAGAGTTTTCAACAATAGGGCTCGCTGAACTCGCACAAAGTCATCTCGTCCCGGGCCGCTTCGCGGCTTAGGGACTCGTCCCAAACTTGCGGCTTGTGCGACACATACTCAAATTGTCGTGAGACTCTACATGCACCAGTACTAAGGTCTCTTGTTAATTGAGCGAAAATTCTACCTTGGCAGAGTAATTATAATTTACGAATTATGCTAAGCTAGCAATTAGAGGTTTAGCCATCTAAGTAACCTTCGGAGCAGTAACGCTATTGGGTTAGGGCCAATACATATACTGAACCTTCTCTGACAGTCGAGTTGCCGTGATTTCACATATCATAAAACGTCCATTGTGGCCACTATCCATGTCCGGAGTGGCAGCAAAATGCAGCCAGTAGATGTCAGCATTGTTGTTTCAGACCACGATAACGACAATGTCCCCGACAAGTACCGCTACGGCAAGGATGGGTTCGAATTGAACGACGAGACACCAAGATCCAATACTCCGAGTAGTGACAGCAGTGATGGCACGAGTGGTACTACTGAACATTTGACTGTGGAAACCGCTTATGATGAGATTGAATATTTTACGTATAGAGCGCCGCTTGGGACATTAGATAGTGAAAGCTCGTTTAGCTACTCGCCATCGTGTGCATCTGACTCGATGGTTAATCGACGCAGACGACAGACCCAGCAACCCGCTGACGAAGACAGCAGTCAATATTTTAACTCATCCAATACGGAAGATTATATAGATGGCGAGGGTGAATATTTCGAGGGTGATGACGGGTTACTTGTCGGCCAAGTGGATGGGGTTATGATGAAGAGCGATTACGGGGACGATGGGAAGAGTGATATAGATTACTCTTACACAATACGATGTGGATGGCTTGTGCTGTTTAGTACGTGGTTTATATTCGTATTAGGCATGGGTAGCATGTTTGGAGTTTGGAAATGGGTGTGGGTAAGGCACTGTCCAGGTTGGTTTAAAGACTTTGACAGTTACTAAACTAGTTGTAGGCACCCGCTTTGGAGGAACGAACAAGTAACGGGGCGCTAGGTGTCCTCGAGTCCGTCGGCATCGTTGATGAAGGATCTGACTTTCCCATTGAAGAGTATTATCCGTCTATGATAATGCTATTATGTGTGGTAGCGTGGATTTGGTGTGTTGTGTCATGGGTGGGTATGAAACTATTTCGTCACGCGAAAGGTGGTGTCTCGTCAGACTCAACATCGCAAGCCACTGAACAAGGTATCGAGACTCCTGGTGTTTTGACGGCGCCAAGCTGAGGTCTGATTAGCGTGGTCTCTTTGTATTTTTGGTAATTTGGATTTGGAATGGTTTGTAGCATAGGTTCAATACTTCACTTGGCTGTATGATAGATTTTTGCGGGCAGTTACGCCCAAACCTGTATAATTGACAACATCTTATTCATACAAATGGAATGTTCATGTAAACCACACATGCCCGGAAGCTCCTCATAAATTCTCTTTCGCCTTCTCCATTGCTCTTTGAAGATAATCACGTAAATCCTCCGTAACAGCACCCATGCCGATAATTGTGAAGAAGTTGATTGCAAATCTTGTATCACTGGGGTTGTCTCGGGGTAAAATACCTCTGAATACAGCCTGCTTATCTGGATCGGGATCATTAAATCTCTTAACTACTGTCTTCAGTCCAGTTTCCTCGATGATGTCTTGGAACAAAACTTTGAGAAAAATACGAGATGATGCAGTTGTTTCATCTTCGTTTAAATGAACGCATTCCAGGACTTCCCAATCTAAAGCATCCGACGCCAAAATATGCGCAAACAATTTAGCGATATTTCGAATCTTGTTCGTTTCATACCGGTGAATGGTGTCGTAATAGGTTCTGAAGGCTTCGGCGAAGGTCGACTTCCAAAAGCGATTAATCTTACAGAATCGCTCACCGATAAGACCGTAGAATTTCGTATATATCTTCTCTTGAGAGCAACACTCGATAATCATGTTGACCATTTCAATCTATGTCTAATTAGCCGACATTATTTTGGAAAATCTTACTTTCAAGTCTCACCTCTTGCCCCGGAGCCAGATTTATTCGCATCAGCTTATGGCAACACTCTTCAAAGTCCATACTTGATCGAATGGTGAGATAAATCGTTCGGCGGAGATTAACAAGGTTCCTGTTCGTCATATCCTGGATTTCCATCTTCTTCTGTTCACTTGGATTTTCAACATCTTCGTCTTCCGAACTGGCTTCTGCTTCATCTGAACTTTCTTCTTCATTGTCCTCAACGCCCAGAATTTCGTATCTAATATCTTTGTATTTGGCCTCATTTTCTTCATAGTCGGCGTC